>PVIJ01013258.1:7937-46007 GCA_004024925.1 Scalopus aquaticus | reverse complement strand
TGTGCCATCCTCACAGGTGTGAGGTGGTATCTCATAGTGGTTTTGATTTGCATTTCCTTGATTATAAGTGATGTTGAGCATTTTTTCATGTATCTGTTGGCCATTTGCTTTTCTTCTTTGGAGAAGTGCCTTTTGAGCTCTTCTGCCCATTTTTTGATTGGGTTATTGGCTTTGCTTTTGTTGAGTTGTGTGAGTTCCTCGTAAATTTTTGTTTTCAGTCCTTTATAAATGGTGCTGGGAAAACTGGACAGCCACATGCAAAAAAATGAAGCTAGACTACTACCTTTGATGTCTATGTTTTTAAAGCAATGTTCAATGTGAGTTTTCTTTAGGCGTGATGTTCATGCATGATATATGTACATGAGTTTTAGCATTCTTACAGTTTTTGTACTCCATCGTTAAAGTGATTTTGATGATTCATTCTTCGTTCATTAAGGCAGTGATGCCATTTCATGTTTCACAGATTGTAGACAATAATTTCATGTGTTAATCTTATTATTATTTTTTATTTATTTATTTTTAAATAGCTGCTGCCTGCGGACCCTGCAAGCCTGCAATCTAGCCGCCTGGGACCTGGGGTCACGCAGCCCTGCACCCCTTTCCCATGCAGCTTTCAACATTTTTTTCTTTGTTTACAGTCTGAGAAATTGTAGCTGAGTCTTGACTACTCATTTTGTCTGTTTGTCATTATGTTCAAGAATTTTGATGAGATATTGCATTTTAAGTTTGAGACCATCTGGCTTGAAGATCTTATTTTTATTTTATCATCTGGAAACTAATTTCAGGAATACTGTGACATTCCGTTGAATACCTGGGGAATGACATGGAATTAATTCCACATAGACCACAGGATGTGTTTATTTTCCCTTTTGTAAAGATCTCAAATTCTAAACCTGTCTTTAGAATTTTTACAATCCTAGAAAAATTTTATGCTGGCCAATATTGTCATCACAAGCCATGTGTGGCTATTAAGTATTTAAAATATGGCTAATGTTAATCAGGAATTAAATCTGAAATTTTACCTAATTCTAATTACCTTAAAGTCAAATCTAGGATTTGTTATATTTAAAGAGCAATTCTAGATACATAGCTTGTTTTATATGCTTTGTGTATCTTTTAATATTACTTGTTTGGACAATGGTTCCTCTACTGTCAAAAGTTACAGAAAACTAATAAAAAATCAATAATAAAAGCAGCAAGGAATTTGGAGCAATATAGAAATATAGAATTCAGTTTATTTGGATGAAAGCTGAAAAATATTAGTCTCTATGTAAGAGGATCAAAATGCATTCTTCTAGAAATATATAGAGTTCTGGTATTAAATCAAACCAAATATGCATGTAAATTCCATCAAGAGTAAAGGATTTAATCAGAATTTTTTTTTTAAGTTTTCCCTGTTGTGACCATCCAGAGGCTTATCACAGAGTATTTCCAAGTGGTCTGTTTGAAAGTCCTTCTCAAATGGGGATATGGATATGTGGTTTCTTTTTGCTAAAATATATTAATGTTACTATATGATTCCAGCAGTGTGCTAAGTATTTTGCCTAAGATTTCTTTTGTAAATAGAAGCATTTTTTTAATATTATAGTGTATGGTTTATTTTATTATTTTGCCTTTTGCTCAGAAATCTGTATGAATATACATATATAAATAATTTGCATTTAGTTTTAACATATTGTTGAACAATCAAGTGAAGTGAACTACCCATTATCCTTATGCATTTTCATTTCTTTATTAGTAACCTGTCAGAAAAACTGAACTTACTGTGAACAAAACTAGTTGCATGTATCTGAAGTACAGAGAGAAAAGGGAGCAGCAAATTAATTCAAGTATTATTGTCCTTCTATGCAGCAGTCACCTGATCTACAGCCCAGCTATATAAATTAAAGTGAGGAGACACAGAAAAGAAGGGGCATGGCCAGTAATGGAAATACAGGGGCGGAGCAACTGCTTTGCTGGAACAAAGAAAGTTGAATCCTGTGGTTCAAGTTAGAAGTTCTTAACAGATGCACATGTCTAGAAAATGCTGCCAGACAAAAAAAAAAAAAAAAAAAAAAAAAAAAAAAAAAAAAAAAAAAAAAAAAAAAAAAAAAAAAAAAAAAAAAAAAAAAAAGGAGAAACAGGGGCTTCTCCAGTCCTTAGCCATCTGATCTCCCATCAGTGCCTCTTATTGGCAGAAACTAAAAAGAAGCCAGCTGTCAAGGGAGTCTGGGAAATGTAATCTACATACTCTCAGCCCTAGCATTAAAGGGGCAAAGAAGTTGTGTGTGGGGCTGGGGAAAAAAAAAAAAAAAAAAGGTTTCTATCTGGGATATCTTCTGTCATGGTGATAAAACTTCCAAAATCATATGATGGTTAGTTTGCTTGCTGATCTCCAATTCTCTTGGAGCTGTGATTTGGGGAATAGCCATATTATAAAAACATTCTACCCTTCATTTTTCAAATATTTTTTGGTCAATTTCTCTCTTTTCATTTCTGATATTAGACTATTTGATTTGCGCTACAGCTTTTTGGATGCATTGTTATCTATTATTTCCTTTGTATTTCTGTTTGGTTAGTTTCTGTTCACTTCTGTACAAGTTGACATCATCTTTTTCTTGTCTACATTGAGTCCTAGCCCATTGAAGATTTTCTGTATCTCCACACTGGTTTTCTTTTTTCTTATTCGTATTTAATTTATTCATATGTTTGAGATATCTGCTGAAATTTCCCATCTGGTCCTGTATGTGTATACCTTTCCATTAGTGAGTTTAAACTATTTATCAGGGCCTCCCTGGTGGCGTAGAGGTTAAGCGCTGCGCTGTGGAGCTGTCAGCAGCAGCGACGAGCGTTCGATACCCAGCTGGGGAGATTCCCACATGGAGCGGCTGACCTCTCCTGCCTTGTCCACTGCTCCCCTCAGCAGTGTATTTCCATCGTCGATCTGCTTGTTCTGCTCCCCACTCTGTCTCTGGTTAACGCTCTCGACACCCCACACCTCTGGCCTGTACCCCAGCTTGTATACATAAATAAATAAATCTTTAAAAATAAATAAACTATTAATCAGTTACATAAATACTTTGCCTCAACATCTATAATATGTGAGTCTTGTTCAGTTGATGTCATTGTCTCTTGATAGCATATATTTTTTGTCTTACAATCTGCCTTGAAATCTTTATTCTTTAAATTCAGACCTCTTAGGTCAGACAGTAATGACAGAGGTGGATACATTTTATGCCTGACAATGAGCATGACTTTCTACTTCCTTCTCTTTGGGGGCTTGTCTTAATTTACTTAGGAGCTGAGTTGGATATGAGAGTTAATGTTGCTATGGTTATTTCAAATTTATCCAGTGGTACCTAAACATTTAGTGTGGCAGCTGCTTTTCCAGGGGGGAGGGTTTCTCAATATTTCTTCTCCCTTGATTTTTAGGTCTCATTTTGTATTATGTCTCAGAGGGGTCTTCTACATTTTCCTGCAGCTCTCCAAGATTTTTCATTCCTTCATTCCTTCATTCCATAGCAATTTAGTAAGTATGCACCTATATGCTAGAAAAAGCTCCTGTTTACTTCATTTTTCTAGTTGGGGCATTACGGTTCTATTCTACAAATCTTTCACATTATTTTGACTAGTTAAAAAATAGAAAAGCATTTTTGTGGATTTGAAATTAATTGAACTTAATTCAAAGATTTACAGTGAACATAGCAATTTTAAATAGTAAATATTGTAATTCAGAAGAAGAGAATGTTTGCCATTTTTTAAGTTACATTTATTGAGGCAGTGCTAATTTGCGTCATGGTATAATGACTTAGGGATACACCTCCATAATTGTATGTTATTTCACCACACCTACCACCATAGCCTCAGTAATTCTCCATTATTTTTTCAAGTTTTCTTTTATGCCCTAAGGTGGCATTTTATAAAATGAATAGGTTTACTCTTGGCAGCAATACTATTCCCTGATTTGTTGGAGCTTCCCCTATGCAAATCATCACTTGAGAAAGACACTAATTAAAGAAGAAAAAAAAAACAATTAAAATATCACATGCTTTGCTCAATGATAGGCCCAAAATAATTTGAATGAAGCTGAATCAGTAAATCTAATGACTGGTGATTTATAATATCAACTGCTACTATTAGGAGAAAATTAGTTTCTGCTTTTCTCTCCCATTTTAGCCTTTTGATTTTGACTTGAGCAGAAGAAATATTAGTTCAAAAATAACATAAATGTATTTAATTATATACAATTATATTTACATGTTCTTTATATGTGTGAATTGTTCACATTAAAATTAATGTTTGTATTAAAATATGTAATTGTAAATTTAACTTTATATTTTATTTTAATTTATGACAAATTTAACTTAATAAATTTTATTCCATATAATTTCTATTTTGCAGACATTTTATTTATGGCATCAGTCTAGTTATTACCTCTTTCCACATAATTTCCGTATGGAAATATATGTACAAATATGTATATAACTCTATATTTGCCTCCATAAAACTTTAAAACTTATTTTATGATATTGACATCTCTATGTCTGTTTATCATCTTTTTACCATCAGTCTGTGTAGGTGGAGTCACAGAAACCTGTAGGTGAAAGCTTAACTATTCCTTCGGTAGCCAGCACTTCATCTTGAACTACAGATCCGGCGGTTTGCCATGTGTGGTGTTCTGGATCTTTACATCCAACATGCCCTGAACTTAAATTTTTCTGCTGTGGACTCAAGACAAATTTTTCTCTTGGTTCCCTGTTTGTTTGTTTATTTATTTTACAAAGTAGAATTATTTGTTCAACTTTCTTATTATTTTTTTATTAAGGTTTACAAATAGGATTTATGGAAATAGATTGTCATCCCTTCAGCTATATATTACCATGCCACAGCCACCCTTAAAGTACCCAGGGCATTTTACCATATAGCAGTGGGCTCTCTCACTCTTAGTAGCCTCAACTCTGCACTTATTTTCTGTTTACATTATTGGTAGCACCAACTTCAAATCTTGGAGTTATATTTAATTCACTCTCTAGCAACAAAAGGCTCTAAACTTCCTGTTCCACAAAGAACAGGAATTTGGTCAAATTTTGCTATTTTCAGAATATTCTTCATTGTATCTCTCTCGACTTTTGACACACATATGCAGTCTATTCTTTTTAATGTATACATTCAATAGATATATTAAGGGCTTGTTCTTTTTCTCAGGCACTGAGAAAACTAAAGAAGATTGATATTTTCCCTGAGCTCAAAGATGTTAGAGTGTATTTGAGAAGACCAATATTAAGGTACACTGCTGACACCTGTGTACCCTTCAGCTCTTTTATTCCACTTGTTCTACAACAAAAATTAAAATATCATCTCCTTCCAAGGAACTTTCCTTGGCCCTACTACAAAGTCTCCATAACCTGTTGGTTTGCACTGTACTTAAAATGCCTACTTTTTAGCCAGTTTTAAATTATATAATACCACTTAATTGATTGTAAGCTGATCAAGAAATATTCAACTCTGAATAGCCATCATTTTTTGTACTAACAGGAAATCAATAACTTCAGTGAATTTAAATCTGTGTAAATTTGTGAAGGACCCATGTTGGAATGTTTTCAAATTCCTTTCTGCTGTATTTTGCTGCTGTTTTCTTTCTTTATTACCATGAAAATAGAATTGATATCCTGCCTTATAATTATTCACCAGCATTATGTGACACATGTTGGATTATTATACTACATGTAATGAGGATGACAATAAACTCAAACAAGATATATGGTAAACAAATGAGTCTAAAAATTACTCCAAGGTAATTCTGTCCATTTTCTTTGTGAATGCATAAGGCAGGTGAGCATATAGACTAGTTAGACGCTGCCTAATGCATTTGGATTTCCTGTTCGTCGGTGCATGCGTGTGTTCAGAAATCTGTGAAAAATCATGATTAAAATGAAAATAATAAATGCAGAGTAAATGTTCTGTAAATATTTATAAAATGTATACTTTAATGGTAAGAATTTTATTTTATTGCTTGATCATGAGTCCTAAACTGGCCTGCACATTTAAATAATTCTTCTGATGTAAATCCTCACCAAAGAATGACAATATGCTTTCACAGAGGATAACCTAAGGACTAGGTCACATTTACACCTGGATGTTTAATTTTCATGAATTGATTTTTGAAATGTCCAAGTGTCCAAGCTGCAAAGAGGTTAAGCTTATTAGTGAACTGCTAGGAATGGTGTTATTATTCTTTAAAGGAGGGGTGATACATTGTCACAAATGATGACATTAGAGAACTGCTCAGTCTAATGATAGACCCACTGATTTTTATACATGAAAATGATCTTAGTGAGCAAAGATTGCATATTTGGGGAAACGGCATTTACATGTTAGGAAACTGATGAAACAATGGCTCAGTTGAGATGTAGCTGGTGATTCTATTCTATTCCCCTTAACTGCGTTGTTTTTCTTTCTTAATTTCATTTAAAGGAAAAGTCAAGTCACACACCTAAGGTGACTATGTTTTCACAGAGGTCTTAATGTGGGCATATTTTTATTTCAACAAATTAAAAAATAATTTTACTGTCTTTTCTGGTGTGCTCTTCTACAAGTCAGCCAAATTAGCCCATCTTTTACATGGCATGTAAAATTAGCATTTCAATTAAATATTTGCCAAAGCATAATTTTAAAATTGGTGTCATATTACTCGCTACCCCTGTACTCAGACTCTTCCAGCTATAGTGAACCTGAGAGACACAGACGATTACAACTATTATGAGTGAGTGTCTTTTTCCAGAGAAGTTTCCTATTTCTCGAGATCACAGCAACATGAAGTGCTTCACGCCTGTCCTTAAATTGACTTTGACTTGTTTGAATCATTTAATAAGGCCATCCTAGCAATAAATATTTTTTAAAAGATTTATTTATTTATACATACAAGCTGGGGTACAAGCCAGAGGCGTGGGGCGGCGAGAGAGTTCACCAGAGACAGAGTGGGGAGCAGAACAGGCAGATCAGAAATACACTGCTGAGGGGAGCAGCGGGCGAGGCAGGAGAGGTCTGCTGCACCATGTGGGACTCTCCGTGGCTGGGCGTCGAACTCGAATCACATGCTGCCGACAGCTCCACAGCGCAGTGTTCAACAGCTGCGCCACCAGGGAGGCCCCAATAAATATTTTCAAGCTCTTTCAGACTCTGAATAGATGAGCATGCAGGACAGACACACACACACACGCACACACACACACACACACACACACACAATCTAGAAAATATGTACATTTCAGAGAATTTCATCATAGAAAATCATTTTGAAGATTACAAAGTTAAAATTTCACACACACACACATGCACATATGCCATTATACATAAAATCGTTTCAAAATTTAAAAAACAGAGAGGTTGTTTTAAATGATTGTTTTATAACATAGGGACTTTGATGAATAGCAAATCAAAAACACATATCCAAGAAAAAATAAAAGCCGATCATTTTGGGGATAATGAATTTTATTTTGAGTTCACCAATGATGACACAGAAACACACTTGTGGTCTGGATATTATTCACTGAACCCATGTATCCTCTGGTATTTTTCTTATTTATTACATATATTTCCATGTGACTCAAATGATTTCCTTGAAAAACTACACACTGGTTTTGAATTTGCATCTACTCACATATTGCAGCATTCTGTATATTAACAAATGGCTGTGGTATGATTTTCTTGTTTGCAGCTCTTTCCTTGATAGTGTTATTTGCTGGCATGAAAATACTAATTAATAGATGTGGGCTTCTTTCATTTTCTCAGTGTGTGTGTGTGTGTGTGTGTGTTTGTATTTGTGTCATGTTTCATGTTTTTAGGGTGAGGATACTTCAGTTACCCAAATCCAATGAGCTGGTTGACTTTTAAGAACTTGTTTTTAAGAAGAGTAAACCTGCCTCTTTTAATAAGAAAAGAAAAAAAGTATTGTCATTAGAATTGATACAGGATGGTCCTTAGGAAAAGCGAAGGTTCCAGGTTCCCTACCAGTGGAGGGTGGAGCTGAGCAGGAAGAAAGGAAGCTGAAGAAGGAAGCAGGATGGGGAGCCAGAGGCAACCTGAAGGAGACACCAGGAGCAGAGAGACATCTGAAGAAGCTGCACTGGCTTCTTGGTCCTGGACTGGTTGAAACAGATGTGGGTGAGAGACCCGTGGGTTGACAACAGCAGCTTTGATCTTGATTTTGATTTTGCTCTTTTCCCCCCAGACTTCTCTGGTTGTTTCTGACCCTTTTCTATAGGTCCCTGATGGAACATGCTTTAGACTTGTGGCAGGTTTTTGGGCTTTGCTTTGGGCCAATCCCGTTTGCATGAATTTTTACCCACGAGGCTGGGTATCTTTGGGTGCTTGATTAGAAAACGGTATTCTTTGTCTTTTTTGCATTGCACACTAATTGTACTAAAGTTCCTTTCCACTAAAGATCTTATAAATTTTGTCCTGATGTGAAGGATGGCAGAACCTATTTAGAGCAGGCAGGTTTAGGGGTTCTGGGGTGCCTCTCTCCCTACCCTGTAACAGAATGACTTTGCATATGTCTACCATCTGTATATTTTAAGATTGTAAGTGGAATATCTGACCAGAATTTGAGAATATAGCAAGAATATGTCATCTTCTGAAAGTGATGCTGATAAAACAGTATAAGAAAGAGTAGCATATTCAGGAATATATAGCTTTTTAGTGTGATGTCAAAGAATTAAAAATACTAACTCTAAAGGGAGGAAGAGATGCAACAAATATGTGTGTTAGTTTGTTTTCTGCATTTTGTAAAGAATGGGTCCTGAATAGGCAAAATAATATCCTGTTTTTAATTGATACTTTGCTTCTACGTCATTGCTAGCGTGAGTGATGAGAAGAGTGTGAGCAAACTGAGCAAGGCATGTCAGGTTACACACATGAAGCTGGAATGTGTCCTCGGGTTTCCTGAGGGGGTGCGTGGAGGAGATCAGGAGCAGTCAGGACCACAGAGCAAGAGGACGCCAGTGTCAGCCTGGCCTGGGTCAGCCAGGTGCTAGATCTGCCATAAAGTTTTGAGCACAAGCTAGGAAATGTTAAGAGAGACATCGGGGACATCAACTTCATAGCTATAAGAGTGAAAAGCAGGGTGGAGAACAAGGGCTACACAATTTGTAAAGCTTAGTAAAAAATGAATATACAAAACCCCTCATAAATAATTATTAAGAATTGCAAGATTATCACAGAAGGTATTAAATACTAAACCAAGCATGGATCTTTTTGTGTGCCAGATCCCTACAACCATACAAAGGTGGTCCTGGGGGTGAAGGGTGGGAAATATCTATGGATGCACATCAAAGCAACCTTTCATACTTTATTTTTTCATCTCTCAGTAGATTTCATTTATTTATTTATCTATTTATTTATTTATTTATATTTTACATCACTGTTCATTTTGTGCAATGTTTGCTTCTTTTTTCAGGTGTAGTCCCTATAGAATTTCTACCACCAATTCACCCCTGCACCATCACCATAGTCTCTTGTGCTCTTCCCGCCCTCATTTTGATCCCTCTCCCTCCCCCTTCCCATCCCCCTCCCCTGCTGAATGTCTCTGAATTATAGTTGTTTATTTGTGTTTGGTTGTGTTGTGTTTTTTATTGTTATTGTTTTTTTCCTTGATCCCTTATTTGCTTCCCTTATATTTAAGTTAAAAAGATAACAAACTATAGGAATCATGTTGTTCACTTGATTGCTATATTTAAGTAATATTTCTCCCCTTAGCTTTATAAAAAATTTAGTTTCCTGTGGCAAAAAACTGCACAATCAACATCATCTCATATGGTCACCAAGCAGAATTAGTTTTCATATCTCATTGTTTCTGCTTAATTATTGAATGCATGGTGCGAAATAGTGATTGCATGATGCATCTTACTTTAAGTTTAATTAATTCGTTTATAATCGTAGCTTGTGGTCTAACTAGTCCTTAAGCCAACTAGTAATGAAAAGGATGGCTTCATTATTGAAATGCAGGGAGATCTCATGATACATTGAAAATTACATTTAGGTTGTGTTAGTATGTATATGACCATCAGGGAATCAATTAAATCACTTAAGTCTAAAGAGTGAAATTGATATATATGATTGTAATCAAGCTATTTGAAGGATAAAGCAAGTTTCTCTATTTGTAAATCAAGAGTCTCTAAAATTCCTTTGATACAAACATTGGTATAGTGCGTGTATGTGTGTGTGTGTGTGTGTGTGTGTGTGTGTGCATGTATGTGTTTGTGCATCAGTGCCTCTGTTTTAAAGAATTTTGCCAAAGATAGAAAGATCAGGCAATGAACCTGAACCTCTTAGAATTGTTATTTGTTAACCAAGTGAAGGAGAAAAAAGCGATCATTGAGGAAGGAAAAAGAAAAATATCTAATTTATTCTTTTCTAATTCTGAAGCTATTAAACCGTGTGTAGCCGCTAGATTCTTATATATTTCTAAAATGAATAAAGGTCTTTCCTGGGGTTAATTACAAAGAAATGAAAGCAGTATCTGTTCTGATCACATCTCAATTGTCATTTCTCTAACAACACATTCCAAATTAGTGGGGAACCCAACACCTCAGAATTATTGTAGGGGCAAAACCTTTTCAGATTACACTCTCTGTGTCTAAGAAATAACTGCTATAGCCAATTTAGCCCTGAGTTTTAGTATTTAATGAAATGAGACAATTTTTTTCCCTTCAAAAGTAGATAAAAGAATTCTCTGTATTTGAAAGTCTAAAACTATACGTTTCAACTGACCCGGCTCTCCATAAGAATTTCACAGAACTGTTTGCAGAAATATAGGTGTGTGTTCCTCATGCCCAGAGATTTTGAATAACTACGATGTATTTGGGTACATTTGCTTAAGATATTGTTTGGGTTCCTCAAATAGCCTCAACGTTTAAGGTTGTTTTGCAAGTCACTGATCCCAAGTGTAATTATGGTCCACTGTCCATTGAGTTAAGGAAGAGGAGAGTGTGCGCTTTGGAAGGGAGAGACAAGGTGCTCTGAATCCCTAACTCTTGGTCCTCCTTGCCTGTGAGTTGTTTGATATCTTAAGTCTGGAGACTTTAGAGGTGGCCCTCAGAGCCTGTGGGTCACACAGCTCACACAGTGAGACTAAAACCTGGAAAGGGATGACTTCTGGGGGCTGGGAGTAAGTTTCCAGAGGCTGCACTGATGGGAGTCTCTTGGTGAAGGTTCACCCAGTGAGCTTGTGGGTAGTAAAAGGACATCACTGGGAGGTTCCCTGAAAGTTGCCCAAGTCATTCTTTGAGGTAGATAATGGTATGTTAAAACTTCGTAGTGACTGAGTTTACACCAATTTGTGGAACAAAGGAAGGGACTAAGCAGAGAGTGTCTGTTTCCTGACTACCTGACTGCACCTGGTCAGAAGGAAAGTTAAGCAACCCAAACTTCTAATATACAAACAACAATGGCAAACAATGTAAACTCAATAATAAAAGACAAAAAAAACCAACTCAGCAAAATCACAGGATGCACGGAATAACACAATTCTGTAGCAGAAGTGAAAAACCCCTCTTGCAAACAGCCACATACAAGTAAAAAGAACCAAAGAGTTTTCATAGTAGCTAAGTGCATCCATGCTAAGACCCAAATAGCTTAAATGCAAATTTCTGCCCTCTGGCAAGTGACTTTTATCTTCTAGGCTCAATTCTCTCTCCAGTAAAATGGGAATATTAAAAATACTAAATTTAAGGGGTCATTTGGGGAGCTTCTTTAAATTCAAACAAGAATAGCATTTTGTATGTAGGGAGTACTCAATATATGCCAGTGAACATAATCATTTTTGTGGATTGAAACTCTGATAGTCAAAAAAAAGGCTGAGTATATTACCAGCAATTTAGCACTTACTATGCTAAATAGTTTATAACTCAGAGCCAAAGGGACAAACCTCCATCAGGAGCTGTGAAGGAGATGACTTACCACCAGTCACACTTCCATCTGTTGCTGCTGATTAAACATGCCATTGGAATTAAAGTTGTCACACACTAATTATAAAGCCAACGATGGCTAATTCATGTGCCTTTGAAATGTACTCCCAGAGTAGCAGGTAAACAGTGTCGGAAATTACAGCATCTTATTAATTCTGTAAAAAGTGATAATATTAGTTTGAATTAGGTGATTAATGGGCCCCTTTTCCAGAAAAAGTGAAAATTGCATAGGGGTTGAAAAGCTTCCAATCTGCTGCCAGATGTGAAATTTAAGTACAAGGGGAAAATCCCAGAAAGTGAAGCAGGGAGATTTTCTTGGCAAGCATAACGTATGCTGAGTTTAGCTTTATAACTCGAAAACCAGTTGGATAACAGAGAAGCTCAGTTTTTTTTTTTTTTAATCAAGTTTCAAAGAAGCATCCCTTAGAGAATCAGATAAATGGAGAAATCCTTTACACCTGCATCTTTGCTCTGGCCATATTTCATTGGGCTTGTACTGAAAATCTACATCAGGTAAGACATTCCCAGGACTTCTCAGGCTTCTCCGGCCAGGGGTGCAGTGTATGTATCATTGTCTGGGTGGTTACAGCACTAGTTGATACTGGTAGAGACAAGAGTAAGAGGGTCAGGGAAACTTCTTTCCCTACATGCTATTAGAGCTGCTTCATGGTTCTCTTTCCACTGAGAACATATATGTTTTCCTTGGCTAACAAGCCACTTTTTATTACATGCATTTTTCATATTTACACCAAATTTTAGAATCTTCAAAGTTTGCAGATGTTTTCTAATTGTCCCTTTTAAAGACTGTGTGAGTTGGAGGAAAGGGATACCCATTTATTCCCTAAAGGACATGTATATGCTGTAAATACAAGTACATGCATTAATAATCTCAAAGGCAAGACATAGTTAAAAAAAAAATAAATCTACTCATTGCTTCTTTTATTTTTTATAAATAATTTATGACAAAAAACTATGTTTGTATTTATTATAATCAGCTGTATGTTTTTTAAGGTAATCATTGTTTAAATGAAAAAAGGTAACTAGCATTTGAGCATTTACTATCATCTAGTCTCTAAACTGACATTATTATACTTAATAGTCATCTCTGAGTTGGATATTTTAATTCTCATGTTAAAGAACAAAAAGGAGTCCCTTACAAGATAAGTTGCCCAAGATCACAAAACAAGAAAGTTCACTCTAACGTGAGATAACTTTCTAGCCCATCTTGTCACTTCATATCATTATAGTTTACACATGTCCACAAACAATAAAATAAAAAGAAATATAAATAAGAGGATTGATGTTATCTAAGCAGTGGATTCCAAATTTGCTTGATCACCAAACTCAGAAGATTTATAAGGTGTTTCATTCTGATTGGTTGTGTGGGTGTCAGCTTTTTTTTGTTTTTGTTTTTTTATTCTTGTTGGGTGTCAGCTTTTTTTTTTTATATTCTTACTGGAGAAGGCTGGATCTTTCTTGATTTAGGTGGCATAGGTTGTTAGAATTGAATACCGTTAAGAAAATTTGAAAACAGAAAGACAAAATTTTTTTTTTAAAGATTTATTTATTTATACACACAAGCTGGGGTACAGACCAGAGGTGTGGGGTGGCGAGAGGGTTCACCAGAGACAGAGTGGGGAGCAGAACAGGCAGATCAGAAATACACTGCTGAGGGGAGCAGCGGGTGAGGCAGGAGAGGTCTGCAGCACCATGTGGGATTCTCCCTGGCCGGGCGTCGAACTCGCATCGCCGCTGCCGACAGCTCCATAGCGCAGTGCTTAACCGCTGCGCCACCAGGGAGGCCCAGAAAGACAAAATTAAAGGATTATTGGATAAGAAATCCATCTGATGGGGTCTCCCTGGTGGCGCAGCGGTTGAGCGCGTGATGCGAATTGCACGCCCAGCCAGGGAGAATCCCACATGGTGCAGCAGACCTCTCCTGCCTCGCCCGCTGCTCCCCTCAGCAGTGTATTTCTGATCTGCCTGTTCTGCTCCCCACTCTGTCTCTGGTGAATCCTCTCGTCGCCCCACACCTCTGGCCTGTACTTCAGCTTGTATGTATAAATAAATAAATCTTTAAAAAAAAAAAAAAGAAATCCATCTGAGATTAGTGCTTTCTCTATAAAATGAGAAAAAAAATGCATGTATTTCCCATGTAACCTAATATGTGCTCAATCCATTATAATGAACATAAGTGTTCAAACCTGGTCTTGGAGAAAGTCTCATATAAATTAAGTTTCTTTCACATTGGTACTGACTGTATACTCTCCTAAATCACTTGTTCAAATCTTCCCTTGAATTGCATCCTGTTGTCTGGATCTTCCTCATCTTTAAAATTCAGTATCAATTTCCCTTTTGTTTAAAGATTTATTTATTTATGCATACAAGTTGGGGTACAGTCCAGAGGTGTGGGATGGCAAGAGGGTTCACCAGAGATATAGTGAGGAGCAGATCTACCGAAGTACACTGCGGAGGGGAGCAGTGGGCAAGGCAGAAGAGGTCTGCTGCATCGTGGAAAACTCCCAGGCCTGGCATCAAACCTGCACTGTGCTGCAGCTGAGCTTAACCCGTTGTGCCATTAGGGAAGCCCCTCAACTTCCCTTTAAAAGAGTTTTACCTTGCTTAATGACATTGCGGTATCATAGTGATTTTTTGGTCTTCACCTAGATAGTGCCACTGCTATTTCCTTCAGCTTTTGTGCTCAAGCTACTCTGGGTCAGCAATCTGCTGACCTGCCTTCTACAACCTGTACCTAGTTCCCATCACTAGGGCTGGCATTCCTACAGAGGATTTTACCTGTGACTTAATGGAAGATCAAATCACAGCCTGTAAAAGAACTTAGGGAAAATATCAAGTGAAATATACTTGACAAATATATAACATCATATCAATCACATTTTGATTAGCTTTCTAGTAGAAATCAGAATATCGGGATTTCAGGAAACAATACAAGATAAATTATTGGTTTCTCCTATAAATATGTATTGCTTGGGTGGGGGAAATGGAAGCAGAATTTAAGGATTAAAAGTTCTTCTAAAAGACATTAAGATATCAGGCAAAACTAATGAATGTCAAAAACAATGTCAGCTATAACCTAGATATTTTAATGGTGTTTTACTCTTAAATATTAGATGCATATAAAGCCTATACACACACACACACACACACACACACACACACACACACACACACGCAATTGATGATCCTTTTAAAACTAACCATGATTGACAACATTAGAAGGTCTTTATACTCATCACGTTTAGACTAACAAAATCATTAAAGGGCAATAGGAAAAAACCAAATGTTAGTAGTATATAAGAATACTGTGACTTAGGTTGGATGTTTTATTCCCATAATTTCAATTTTCATACAGCTTTTCATGGTTAATTCTTTTTATTGTCTGGGAAAGAAAACACACACACACACACAATTTGAGTAGAATAAATATATTTGGTCAATTAAATTCAATCAGATATTTTCAAAGCAAGGGTCTTAGAAGCATAGTACAAGTACTGAGGGGTCCTTGAAGATCATAACAGAATTTCCTTAATTCAAGTAATTTTTCTCTTTTATTTCCCACAACCTCTCAACCTCTTGTAGATTTGTAAATGTACACCTTGGGTGGGTTATTTAATTCACAACCAAGCAGTTCAGGCCTGCATGACTTCTCTGCACGGTGACATGTGTTGAGACATCTATGTGATGTAGAATTGATTTTGCAGGGTAATTTGTGTGCCGTGTTGAGGATCTACCCCATTTGCAAAGATTTTATTTCAACATGTACATTGATAAACAGATATAAAAACATTATGGAAGGCTTTTCATTTTAGAATATGGTTTCTACTTTGGGACATCACAGGATGTTACAGACTAATGTATGCAATTGGAAATATATAGCTGATATATATTATATATTATAATACCTTATAATATATTAAATTGTGTTGTTTTATTTTTCTTGAAGTAACATTGTATATGATTTAGAGTGATCGGCTCACTCTCTTCAGATGTATGTTACCACACTACCCACCACCACGGCACCCATAATCCTCTACCCACGCCCATGGCAGCCCTTCCACTTTTTGCTCTCCACTCCCCACCACTCCCTCCTGGTAACCTCAATTATATAGTGAGAATTTTAGTGTTTATTTTGGTTTCATTTTATCTGTTCTTTCATTTTGTTTCTTTTACATTCCACGTATGAGTGAAATCATCTGGTATTTGTCTTTCACATTCTGATTTATTTCACTTGGCATAATCCCCTCCAATTCCATCCATCTAAGTTGCAAATGGTGAGATTCCATTGGTGAGAGTTCATCTTTTTTAATAGTTGGGAAGTATTCCATTGTTTGCATGTGTGTGTGGATAGATAGATAGATAGATAGATAGATGTTTACATAAATAAAACATCTTCTTAATCCCTTCATCATTTTTTGAGCACTTAGGTGGTTTCCATAGCTTGGTTTTTGCATATTATTTATTGCAATGCCACAATAACATAGGTGTGCATATATCTCTGCAAATTGCTGCTTTAGCATTGTTTAGATAGATACCTGTGAGTGGAAATGCTGAATCAAGTGGTAGATATATTTTTATGTAATTATTGTATTTAAGATTTATTTTTATTTATGCATATAAGAACTGAGGAGTAGACCAGAGGGTGGTGGTGAGAGGATTCATCAGAGACAGAGTGGGGAGCAGAACAGGTGGATTTACTGAAATACTCTGCTGAGGGGAGCAACGGCAGAGACAGGAGAGGTCTGCTGCACCATATGTGGGTTAGCTCCCTGGCCAGGGATCGAACTCAGTCCGCAGTAGTGACAGCACTCAGACTTAACCCTTAGGCCACCAAGGAGGCCACAGTCTATTTTTAATATTTTGAAAAACCTTTATGCTACTTACCAAAGGGCTGGACAGACCTGCTACATTCACACCACAGTGTAGGAGGGTTACACATGTGTCTTTCTGTATATATATTTAATATTTGGTATTTAATAATATTTTATGTTATCTAATATTTCATATCTTTTTAGTGGCCTGTGTGCATATGTGTATTTGTGTCACCAGCCATTATCCCTTCTAAAGTATTTGAAAAATTCAAAAACGTTGAATTGATGTTTTTTAAATAATTTTAATTTAGAAAATGAGATGCACAAGTCTCCCAGTGACTGATCTAATTTTTCTTTATTTTCTTGCTATTTTTAAATTGTTTACAATAATATATGGTGGCTATTGACTCAGATTGATACAATGCAATTCGTTTTTGGACAATCATTGGCGGAAAATGATAGTCCAAGAGCACATAGGAGACTTTGGGATTTCATCTGCACATGCCTTGGTAGAAAACTTCTGCAACTCTATGGTATTATTGCCTTTTCTCAGGAACTTGCCCTTGATCCAAGGAGTTAATTGTGATATCTTGGCAACTGTATTATCTGTCACTGGCAATCGTGCATCTGTTGCCTGGTAATGTTTGCTTCATAGCTCACCAAGCAGACGTGTTACCCTAAAGACTGTAAAATTTCACTCACAGACTCCTTATTAGTACTCATAATAACCACTAAAGACTTCAGTTAATCATATTGACAAGAGGGCCAAATGGAAACTAAATAAATGTTGGGAATTTCACAGCCCTCTTCATACATAAAAGAAAATTACTCACATTTTAGGGCTTATCAAATTGCACAAATAGAGTTATTTGCCCTTCAGGTCCTTAGCTGAAATTGGAAATATTTTCACTTTCTATCTTTAGAAGACAACTCCCCTTATATTTTTTGCTACTTGCAAAGTGCTTTCTTCTAAGTTAAACTTTCTCTAATTCTACCACAATAGAAGAGGGCACTACTATACATAATAATTTCACTGGTTTTATGAATGCTATTTTTGATGACCTCTTTAGATACAAATTATTTATAAATACCCATTTAGAGAGAACACCAACTGCATTTGTAATCTGAGGATCAATAGAGTGGTTTAAATATCTTTCCAAAACTTGCACAACGGTCTTCACATAATTTCAATATTCTTTGCACTTGATTAGAATGACTGTTATAATCATTCTAGATAATTTATTTTAATCATTGAAAATGATTAATAGTATTGTATTAAGAACCAAAAGCTCAGAATAAATCTATATACATATTAATACTAAATTTATAATAATGGCGCCACAACAATAAAATAGGGAGAGTCTCTTTAACAAATGGTGCTAGGAATATTGAACAGCCACATATAAAAAAATGAAGTGGAGGGCCTCCCTGGTGGCACAGCGGTTAGGTGCTAAATGTGGAGCTGTCGGCAGCGATGATGCGAGTTCCACGCCCAGCCGGGGAGAATCCCACATGTTGAGGCGGACCTCTCATGCCTCGCCCACAGCTCCCCTCAGCAGTGTATTATTTCTGATCTGCCTGTTCTGCTCCCCACTCTGTCTCTGGTGAACCCTCTCGCCGCCCCACGCCTCTGGCTTGTACCCCAGCTTGTATGTATAAATAAATAAATCTTTTTAAAAAAATGAAGTGAATTATTCTTTAACTTGATTCATAAAAATAAATTCAAATTGGATTAAAGACTTAGATATAAGTCCTACAAATACATCTACATCTATTCCATCTGTCTGTCTACCTATCTTTCTGTCTAAAGAAAATATTGATTATATGATTTATGACATCAATGCTAAGAATTGTTTTAAAAACTTCACCCTGATAGCAAGGAAAATAAAAGCAAAACAATTTGAATTAACTCATCAAAGACTTACACAACAAAACAAATTTTAAATAGATTAAAAAGACATCTTATTCAATGTGAGAAAGTACTTACACAGTACATAACCAACAGGGAGTTAATATCATAAATATAAGAAATATATACAAATTATCATTAAAAATAACTAATAAATGGACAGCAGTATGAAAGGACAAATCACTAAAGAAGATATCCATAAGGCCAATAGATACACGGAAAATCTTCATCACTACTCCGAATAAGGGATGCAGGTCAAAACCACAGTGAGCTAACATCTCTCTACCATGAGGATCTCACATATTAAAAATGTCTCCCAATGACAAGTGCTGGAGAGGATGCAGAGAAAGGAGCGCTGTTACATTCTTGGTATGAATGTAAACTCACGCAGTCATTTTGACAAATGATCTGGATTTAACTTATAAAACTAAAAATGAAAATACTGTATGACGCAGCAATCCCGTATTTGGACATCTATATAAAGAACATGAAAACATGAACTCAAAAATTATATGCTTTGTGATGTTTACTGAAGTATTATTTATAATAGCTAGGACATGGAAACACCTAAGTATCCACTGATAGGGGATGAGATCAAGAAGTTGTGTTATATCCACATTAAAAAATACTAGTCAGGGGCCTCCCCTGTGGCGCAGCGGTTGAGCGCTGCGTTGTGAAGCTGTCGGCAGCGGCGACGCGAGTTCGACACCCAGCCGGGGAGAATCCCACATGGTGGGGCAGACCTCTCCTGCCTCGCCCGCTGCTCCCCTCAGCAGTGTACTTCTGATCTGCCTGTTCTGCTCCCCGCTGTCTCTGGTGAACCCTCTCGCCACCCCACGCCTCTGGCCTGTGCCCCAGCTTGTATGTAAAAAAAAAAAAAAAAAAATACTAGTCAGTCCTAAAGAAAGATGAAACACTCCTGTTTACAACAAAGTGGAAGTAATTTGAGGGAATTATGTATAATAATAATAATAATTATGTATAATAATTTGAGGGAAACTCAGAGTAACAAAGACAAATATTTGACATTTACATAGTGGATGACCTGAAAAGCAAAATACTTATAAAAACCCATGCACACTAATAAATAGTAAAAATAATTATATGTAACATAAATATATTTAATATAAATATAAATTATAATAAATAAGTTTCTGAGGTTAAGAAAAAAAGTGGTGTAAGGGGTGGTGGTGTGAAAAAAACAACAAAATTAATCTGAATTTAAAAAAATCAAGAGTGAATTGTTATTGTTCTCCAGAGAAACAGAATCAATAGTACATACATGTATGGGGAGAAGCAGGTATAGAGAAGAAATTCATTCCTAGGGATTGGCTCACATTATTATGGAGTCTGAGAAGTCTACCAGCTTACTCTTTGAAAGCTGGAGACCCAGGAAAGCAATTCAGGTTTTGGATTAAGTCCAAATCCAAAAGCAAAAGAAAATGAGATGTCTCAGTTTAAGCAGTAAATCAGGATAAACAGGCAAATTCCTCCTTCCTCCAACTTTTGTTCTATTAAGATTCTCAATAGATTGGACAAGCAAACCCACATTACAGAGAACAATTTGCTTTGCTGAATCCACAGATTAAAATGCCAATCTCACCTGAAGGTACCTTCACAGTTACATAGGAAATAATATTTAATCTGCTAAAATGACCAGTTAAGTTGACATAAAATTAAACATCAAAAGTCCACTTCTTGTCACCTTAGCCACTATAAACATCTCCTCAAGCCATACCTAAAATTCAAATGAAGACAACAACAAGATCACAATGCTGCCTAACATGATACAACTATCCTGCCTACAACCAAAGATACATTAACCCCTTCCTCAAAAGAAGTAGATTCCTTCTGTGAAGTTTACCATTCTCCTTGGTATCTCTAACTTAAATACATACATACATACATATATATATGTAAAATTTTCTGTGTATAAAATTTATATATATGCAAAATATATAAATTACATATATAGCTAAATAAAATTATGCATGTATATAATATGTTGGTAATATATACACTTATCTTTGTATATATGCACACGAATGTATTCACAATAAAACAAGAAGGAGATACTCATAACAAAGTTCTTATTTATGAAACTGAGAATAATAATTGTGCTGATTCAGAATATATACAACTTTGTAGAGAACCTTCCACCAACCCTGCAAAATATTACCACCTACTGGCACTATGAAAAATAGCCTTCAAAAGGCTACTCCATCACCCATCAAGTCAACTACTTTAGGCTGCAAGGGAACGTGTAAGACCAGTGGATGTTATGAACATAGGCTTAATGCAGCACTTTTTTTTTTTTCCCTGTAAAGTTAGTTCCTTGATCTAAAGCAATGTTGTATGGAATACCATGGCAATTGCTATAGCGTACTGTAAGTTCATGCTTGCTAGCTTTAGTGGAAGCATTGAGTATAGAGAAGGCAAGTCCTTATCCAAAGTATTCTTTTTTTTTAAGATTTATTCATTTAAGCTGGGGTACAGGCCAGAGGCGCGGAGGCGAGAAGGCTCACCAGAGACAAAGCAGGGAGCAGAATAGGCAGATCAGAAATACACTGCTGAGGGGAGCAGCGGGCGAGGCAGGAGAGGTCCACCATGCCATATGGGAATCTCTCTGTCTGGGCGTTGAACTCGCATCACCGCTGCCGACAGCTCCACAGCGCAGCGCTCAACCGCTGCGCCACCAGGGAGGCCCCAAAGTATTCTAATAAGAACAAAACACTGTCCCTTCCAAGTTGGAAGTGTTTCTTGTAATGAATCTGTCATTAGGTATCTGGCTGATCCCCAATCCCCCCACCCTCCAGGTGATGGTGCCATTATCAAGGACTCAATTTAGGATTGGTTTCTGTCAGTGGAAGATGTACACGCCACAATAGCTATAACCAAGTCTGACTTTGGTGAATGGAAATCCATATAGTCTAGCACCCCTACTGTCATGGCTAATTTGTTTCTGTGTTCATTGGGTGATAGCAGGATGACTGAGAAAAGAACCTGACTTGTATTTTTAGAACTGAGGTTATTCTCTGATCAGCATTCGCAATGGACACAAATGTCTTCAGGTTATTTCTCCACACAGGGAGGTCTAACCACATACCTCTCTCCAAATTTATTAGGCACCGATTTTCTAATCATTTTCCTCCCATGTCCCTATCAATCAGTTAAACAAGTGGCCACAGCTTATGAGCCGGTATATGATTATAAATCTGATCCTTTCTCCCTCCAAGCAAAATAAATAACCAAAGTCCTGTCCCTAGGATAATTTCCCCTCACCACTCACCTTCAGGGATGTCCCAGAGAGGGGCTATAATACTACATCTTTCCACTTTCAGGTAGTGTCTGTATACTATGCGCAACCATATGTAAACCAGGCCCAAGACGTTCCTTCCTCCTCAGACTAATTATAGGAAACTCCCTATTCAATCTTATGTTTGGGTTGGGAGAGAGAAGGCAGGGTAATAGTAGTGGGGACCAGGAACATTTTGGCTATTTCCTCATGTAACTTATTTGTCCCTTCAGGACCCAGTCAGGTCTGATCATATACATACATATATATGTATGTGTGTGTATGTATGTATGTATATGTATAATATATGCATATTACACACGCACATTATATATATATGCACACCACACACACAGAGACATACACACATATATATAATATCTGTATATTACATACACACATTATATACATAATATATATGCACACCACACACACAGACATACACACATATATAATATCTGTATATTACATACACACATTATATATCTCTCTATATATAATATATACACACCACATACACATACACGTGTGTGTGCGCACACACACACACATATGTATAAACTTTTACTTACTGATAGAAGGGCATTGTGTACATCCAATTTCATGGCTTGGTGTGTGTCAGATAACTCCCAGTTCATGATGGAAAGTTCAGGTTTCAGAGTAAATGATAGCCCTCAGTATCTACTAAGCCCTAGTAGCAGACTAAAAGTTGTTTCTCAAAAGGAAAATAGTAATCTCTGGAAGATGGATAAGTCTTGCTCCAAAATCCTAAGAACCTGCACTGCCAGACACCCATGAGGACATGCAAAACTCTCCCAGCAGCATCCCTAGGGCCATGCATACTTCAGTGGCATTGGGTCTGCTGGATCAAATGGCCCAAGTGGCAGAGCAGTTCGCACCACGGTCTAGCCCTATTGCATAGCCTTCTCTTGACCTGGTCCCATTCCATACCACAAGCTTTTGGGGTCACTTGTTAAATGGACTGGAGACACACACCCGGATGAAAACTCTATTGCTTCCACATCCAGAGACCTACTAGGCACTAAGGCTTTTCATGGTTATAAGAGAGGCCAGAAACAATAACTTAAGGCTCACCTTCGAAAGGATGTCTTGACATGCCCCATGCAACTGGACACCACGAATTTCACTGAAGTAGAAAGCCCCTCAATTTTAATGGGATACATTTCTCACCTGTTGACTTGCAAATAGCTTACAATAAGACTAGAGAAGTTGTTACTTCTACATAAATGCAATTGACCAGTTTGGTATATTATGGAAGACAAAAAGAATATCAAGAACCCTGAAAACTAAACCTGGTATAGGACTGAGAATTGATATATCCCTTAAGTTGGGCAATGAAAGAGTATTGTTGGTCTTGCCAGATGAAAACAAAACAAAACAAACAAACAAAAAAAACAACAAAAAGCTTTCTGTAGGGCCTATGGCAGATATGGAGCGAACATTTAACACATCAATGGCTGCACATTAGGGACCAAGTGATGTGTTAATTTGTTCAAGCAATGAAACCACATCTGGTATAGCAGCTACAATTAGATTCACCACCTGGTTACATTTACAATAACCCACTGTAATTTTCCATGATTCACCTGATTTTTGCACAGGTCAAATAAGAGAGTTGAATGGCGATGTGGTAGGAAATACTTTCAAGTCCTTGAAGATGACACATATCTTTGCAGTCTCTTAGGAATCCAATCTCTTAGGTATGCTTGTGGTTTGGTTTACCATTTTAATAAGTAATGATTTCCATGTAGTTTTTCCACCCCCAAAAAATGCTCACACCATGATATGGGGATTCTGCTAGCTTTTGAGCATATCTATTTCAATTATGCATCCTCAGATGGAAGAAATCAGCCCCTTTGGGTGACCCCTTTAACCTACTATGAGACAGATGTGAGCTAAAATTCCATTAATCCCATGTCTTCCATAAGCTCTTAGTCTTATTGGTGAGTCACAAAGATGTGTTGTGTTTCCTACAATTATGTCAGTTCAGAACCCTTATCTAGTAGCACCCTGAAAGGTCTGATTGTCCCACTTTCTGCAATGTAGCATTTCCCTGGCCATGGTGTTAGAGGGTAATCCCCAGGGAAATGGGAGGTTCCAGGTTCCCTGCCCCACCCTAAGGAAGGGTGGAGCTGGATAGAGAGATGAAGCTAGAAAATACTGAGAAAAGAGAACCGGTTGAGGAGAATTGGAAAGAGGAGGGATCAAGGAGACCTGGAGGAGGCACATAGGGCAGAGAGACATGTACAGAAGCTGTGCTTGCTTCTTGGCCTTGTGAGGGACTAAATCTTGGATTGAGACTGGGGCCTTGAGAGACATAACAGAGAAAAGTCAATAGAAAGTCCATGACACTATTACCAGTTCATCTGTTAGGACACTGGCCAAGATTGACCAATTAAAAAAAAAAAACCTACACTGTCACCACAGCTCATACCCTAGGCCCAAAATATGAGCATAACTATAAAAACACCAAAGTTGTTTTAACAGTGAAACAGATATGGGTGAGAGACTAATGGGGAGGGTGGCGGGGGGTTAACAATGGCAGCCTTTATGTTGACTTGGATTTTGATTTTGCTCTTTTCCTTCCAGACCCTCTGATCCTCCTGCCCCTTTCCTACTGGTTCCCACCAGAAGGTGCCTTAGACTTGTAGGCAAATTTTGAGGCCTCAATGACCCACTTTGAGCCAACCCTGTTTGGCTGGTCATTTACCTATAAGGGGATGAGTAACTTTAGGTGTTTCATGGAGAAACTATTTTAACTATATTCTTTCTCTTCTCTCTATTTCACACTAATTGTATTAAAGTTCTTTTTCATTAATGGTCTTATGCACTAGAGAATGTTTTTTCTTGATGCAGCAGATGGCAGAACCCATTTAGAATGTGCAGGTTTGGGGATCCTGGGGTGCCCTTCACCCTGACCTGTAAACTAGGATACTGGGAGAAAAAAATTAATAGCATGAATTTGGAATAGCATACCAGAATCCTTGCTCTAGGAGATCTAAGAACCTCTTCATTAAAGAAATTCTGAGTCCATAAACTGATAGAAGTCTGGAAATTGATTGAGTGGCAGTAATGCTTTATTATGATTCAGGTTAGCCTTGTTCATTTGATCTAGAACATTTCTACTCAAATATCAAGTAATGATTGTGTAGTCTTCCTATCTATTTCACTTTTAGGAAAACCATGATCAAATAGTCAAGGCTTTAGGTTTGTGTGGGTAGGGATATTCTGATTGCTGCTTTGCTTTTGCTGTCTATTATGAGAACAACATCCACTTTGCCTTTGGCATCTGAATGTTTCGACTTGGATTCTACTACCCAACATCTAATTACTCCTTCTGCATTTCAATTTACAAATTCAGTGAGTACAGTTCCCACTGTGAAGTCTAGTCTACGGAGAAGAATGCTCACAGAGCTTTTCCAGGACGCTGGGGCTCTCCTTGCAAATTTATTTCTTACAGTACTGGTGAAAGGTCTGTTTTCTGTTCATTTCTTGTGTGGGTGAAGTTGTTTTTAAATGACAAATCCACTCTGGCATTCTAATCTCCCTGAGGCTTTGGATCTTTTCTTCTGCATGAAAGCACAGCGTATCTGGCATTACCAAATTGCTCACCGTGGGCCACCTTTTGTTCCATGTTTCATCAGCCAAACAGAACCCTTCTAGCTCCTGAACCACAACACTAAATACAGACTCTCTGCTAAGTGAGCCCATGGTCAGTAACTTCTGCCTGATCCAAATTGATGTTCCTTCCACCATTACCTCACAACATTAGTATCCATTCCCACACATTCTCCCAGATTTCATTCTCTAATTTAGAAAAATTAAGTAGTTCTTCTACAGTTAAACACACCTTATCAAGGGCCACATATTATGCTTCACATTTAGAGGACTGCTGGAATTTGAGTCTCCTCAGAGAAGGAAAGAGTAGGGGGAGTGGTTTTGAAGAGAATACAAATTTTCTTATGTGCCAACTGTCTCAGGGGAGGCCACTACCATTTGCTCAAGCAATGTAGACTTAATTCCATCAGTCCAAAAAATAAAGACCTACAACACTGAGTGTGGGGGGACTGTTTCCACTGAGGTTGAAGAGGTCAGTTCTACTGAGGGTAGGGAGATCTTTTCCACTGAGAAAGAGGACCTATCAAAAATTAGGGGCTTTATACTCAGCTTCAGGATCTTCCAACACATACTCATCACAATTTATAAAACCCCATTTTCCCAGTCAGTAGTTCTGCATTTGCTTGTTAGTGTTTTTAGCTTTGTGGCTATTGGACATAGGTTCTCCCTCAAGGCACATGTAGAAGTTTTCAGGTCATTTATGCTTGACCTGAGTTGAGAAAACAAATCCCAGAGCTGACCCATTTTTCACTTTTTCCACTTTTACCAAAGATATTAGGCCAAACCAACTATGTCATTTCAGTCCTTAGTTTTAAATTTTGAAATGTTGATATACAGTTAGCTAGCTCCTTGCATTCTATAAGTACTTTATTGGGAGTATTCATGCATATATTTTTTGTATCTGTATAAACAGCTTTTATTTATGCTATGAACTATTAGAATCATTAGCATATTTATTTATTTATTTATTTTTAAAGGATTTATTCATTTATACAAGCTGGGGTACAGGTAGCATATTTAAATACAAATCTTTTAATATAACCAGATTAGAGAAAATTCTAGAAACCTTAGGATCAATTCAACAAACTTACCCTTAAAGCCCTGTTCTTCTTGAACCACTCTTATTGCCAAAATCTTTAGTAACAGTGATTCTACAGAGAAAAAGAATTAAGCAGAATAGATACACACACACACACACACACACACACACACACACACACGCATGTGTACATTCAGCAAACTTACCCTTAGGATCAATTCAACAAACTTACCCTTAAAGCCCTGTTCTTCTTGAACCACTCTTATTGTCAAAATCTTTAGTAGCAGTGATTCTACAGAGAAAAAGAATTAAGCAGAATAGATACACACACACACACACACACACACACACACACACACACGTGTACGTGTGTATAATTTTTTTCAGGCCAGGCAATTTTCATTTTAAATAACAACTATATTCATAACATAGATTTGAAAAAAACAACAAAACTCTCAACCACTGAAGATGAACTGAAAAATAAAATCTACTCCACCACCTGGCTCCAACTTCTTCCCATACTTTTCAAATAAGGGAGAGGGGAGAAAGACAAAAAAATAAAACAAAATAAAAAGCTGAAAAACAAAAAATATACCCCACCCCCCAAAAAAATAAACAAGATAGTATATATCCCCAGGGAGAGGTGGAAGGTTCATTAGCACCACTGAGAGTCAAATTGAGATCTTCAGAACACAAACCCCCTAAAAGATAGTTATTCAAAACAGAAAAGGTCATACAAAAGAAAGCAAAATGGATCACCAGGCAATCTGTAGAGGCAGAGAGATTGAAATGATGGGTTCTATATGGGGTAGCCATAAAGGATAGGAATACCCCTTAACAGTGAACATAAGAAGATGGGGCCAGGGATATAGATCAATAATGATGATGATAGATATAAATAGCTATAGCCATAAATATAGATTAGGTAGATACAGATTATAAGTAAGGTGAGGTAGATATGATTATAGATATTGATATAAATATAGATAGATATGTATCCTGAGGAATTGTTTCTCAAGATGACCGAAGTTCCATAAATTTGCCATCTGCAAGCTGGAAAGACAAAACAACTGGTGATATAACTCATTATGAGTCCAAGGGCAGGAGAAGATGAAATGAGATGATCCAGTTCAAGCAATGAAGCAGGAATAAAGGAACAAATCCCTCTTTTCTTACCCTTTTGTTCTATATAAACCCCATGGATTGAGCAATGCCTGTGATGATGCCCATCCACACTGAGTCCATCAATGTAAAAGCTGGTGTCATTTGCAAACACGTTCGCAGAAACCCCCAGAAGTAATGTTTAACCTGGGCACTCTGAACAGTGAAGTTAACACACAAAATTATTAAATTACATTATTTTATTATTAAATATTATTTATTATATAATTGTTGATTAATTAATAAATAAAATTAAAATTATTAAATTACTATTGCAAGTGATTTTTCGGTGTTTTGGGAAAAGTCAGGCAGTTCCTTTTGCAGAAAAGATGGGATATATTTTTATTTCCCATTACTCTGTTACAGGACAGGGGGAGAGTGGGGCACCTCAGAACCCCCAACTTGTGCATCCTAAATAAGTTCTGCCATCCACTGCATCAAGACAAAACATACTCTAGAACGTAAGACCTTCAATGGAAAGGAACTTTACTGCAATTAGTGGCAATACAGAAAAGGGGAAGAACATTGTCTCCAAATCAAGCACCCAAAGTTACCCATCCCCTCGTGGGTAAATGTCCAACCAACGCAGGGTTGTCCCAAAGCAGAGGCCTGAGAAAACCTGCCACAAGTCTAAGGTACGTTCTGAAGGGGAAGAAAAGAGCAATATCAAAATCAAGATAACAGCTGCCATTGTTAACTTCCCCACGCATCTCTCACCCACATCTGTTTCAACAAGTCCAAGGCCAAGAAGCAAGTGCAGCTTCTTCCCATGTCTCTGCCCCATGTGCCTCCTCCAGGTCTCCTTCTGGTTCTCCATCATGCTCCCTTCCTTCCTCCAATCTTCTCTCCAGCTTCTTCTGCTCCCTGCTCAGCTCCACCCTCCCTTGGGTGGGGCAGAGAGCCTGGGACCTCCCCTTTTCCTTGGGACCACCCTGTTACAAATTGACAGTTTTGATGTTATAATATCAGTGACTTAATTGTTGTCTATAGTAAAACTGGTGTTTTATGTTTTCAATCTGTTTTAATTAAGTCATGGTTTTTAATGCTCAAATTAACCCATAATTGAATCCCTTCAGTTTACCATTGACAATTTATTTGCTTTGTGGAACAAGGCTTTGTTTCTGTGACCAATAATGTATATTACCGGAGTAAATTCATGTAACTTTTTTAAATCTTGATTTTTCCTTTTGTAGCAAACACAGTTTGTACTTAGTGGATGTAAGTCTTTTTCCAATAATTTAGGGATCGATGACAAAGATATTTAAATTCAATTGTCAGAATTTTAAAAATAATAGGTTTTTAATAGCTTTTAGCTTGAAGTGATTACATTTTAACATGAAAATATTTGCCGGCACTATGGTGCATCTTTTATGCTGTGGGGGAGAACTGGGTGTAGGCTGGAGGAGGTAAGGTAAAGGAATTCATCAGAGACAGAGTGGAGAGTACAACAGGCACATTTATTGTAATACACTGCAAAGAGAAGCAGCAGGTGAGACAGGAGAGGTCTGCTGCACAGAGAGTGGGGGGCCAGAGACTCTGTTTATATTTCAGGCATCACTGTCTGGCTAGGGTGACTAGTCTTGTGTGTGTCCTGCCTCACAATCTGAATTAGCATAAAGCATCAGCTTAGTGGATCATCAGCTTAATGTCCAGGTTCCTTTGGTAGTTCCATCCACTCTATTCATTTAAACCTTCCAAATTGCCCGTTAGGCAAGAAATAAGGGCTTGGTTTTGAAATTTAGTAATAATACCATGACATTTTATTGCTTTGAGAGAGAGAAGTTGTTCATCATGGACTTTTGTACCTGAAAGCTTTTTTGAAGGACCCAATTTACTTTCTTCCATTGAGGAAACCAAAGAACAAAGCAAGAGGTGACTTTCCCTAGATTTAAATACAGTGAAGGCCAGATTTCCTCAAGATAGCCTAGACTTCTGCCATGTTGACTTAATGGATATGTTCAGAATACTTTTCTTCTGTGAGGGTATTTAGCAAGTGCCTAAACCCTTGTCAAATGCTATTTTTAATATTTTTTTAATTTTTATTCATATATTTTACATTATTGTGTATTCTCCATAGATTACCCACCAGCGATTCACCTGTGAACCATCACCATAGACCCTTGTGCTCTTTTCTCCCCCATTTTGAGCCCTTTCCCTCCCCCTCCCTTCCTGAATGTCTCTTTCTTATTTGATTCTCCTATATTCCTGTTAAAAGTGAAACCATTCGACATTTTTCTTTCTTCATTGCTTATTTCGCTGAGCATGATCCCTTCTAGCTCCATACATGTTTCTGCGAATTGCATGGGTTTATCTTTTTTGAATGCTGAATAGTATTCCATTGTGTATATGTACCATATCTTTTTAATCTGATCATCTATTTTGGGGCATCTGGGTTGTTTCCATATCTTAGCTATTGTGAGTAATGCTGCAATAAACATATGGGTGCATGTATCTTTTTGGATTAATGTTTTTGTGTCCTTTGGGTAGATTCCCAGAAGTGGTATTACTGGGTCATATGGAAACTCAATTTTTAGCAATTTGAGGAACTGCCGTATAGCTTTCCATAGTGGTTGGACCAGTTTGCATTCCTACCAGCAGTGTAGGAGTGTTCCTTCTTCTCCACACCCTCGCCAACATTTGTTGTTCCCTGTTTTGTTAATACGTGCCATTTTTGCTGGTGTAAGGTGGTATCTCATTGTGGGTTTTATTTGCATTTCCCTGATTATGAGGGATGTTGAACATTTTTTTTATGTGTCTATTGGCCATTTGCTCTTCTTCTTTGGATAAGCGTCTTTTAAGTCTTCTGCTCATTTTTTGACTGGATTTTTTGCTTTGTTTTTATTGAGTCGTGTGCATTCTTTGTAGATTTTTGTGATCAGTCCCTTGTCTGTTGTATGGAGTGCATTTTTTTTTTCAAGTCAGTAGGCTGTTTCTTTGTTTTGATAATGTCTTTTTTGCTGTACAGAATCTTTTTAGTTTGATGTAATCCAAGCTGTTTATCTTTTGCTTCATTATCTTTGCTTTGCAGGACGTGTCCTTAAAAATGTTACTAAATATCGAATGGTTTGACTTATAACAGGACTATAGGGAAACCAAATAGGAGAGAAACACTGGGGGGGGGAGGGGAGAGGAGGTGGGGGATAAGGGCACAAAATGGAATAGAAAAGAACACAAGGGACCATGGAGATGGATCACGGTTGAATTGGTAGTGGGCTACCCAAGAGGAATACAAAATGTAAAAGACATAAATAGCAATTAAAAAAAATGTTACTAAGATGTATGTCATGTATTGTTTTGCCTAAGTTTTCTTCTATATATTTTATGGTTTCAGGTCTTTTGTCCAAGTCTCCAATCCATTTTGAATTGGTTTTCGTGCATGGTATGAGGTAGTAGTCTAGCTTCTTTTTTCTGCATGTAGTTGTCCAGTTTTCCCAGCACCATTTGTTGAACAAACTGTCCTTGTTCAATTGCATATCCTTTGCACCTTTATCAAAGTTTAATTGTCCATATATATGTGGGTTGATTTCTGGGTCTGCTATTCGATTCCATTAATCTGTGTGTCTATTTTTGTTCCAGTACCATGCAGTTTTAATTATTATGGCTTTATAGTACAGTTTCAAGTCTGGGAGGGTGATACCTCCATTCTCCTTTTTGGTCAGGGGAGCTTTGGCTAGTTGAGGTTTTTTTGATTCCATATGAACTTCATCAGTATTCATTCAATCTCTTTGAAGAATATCATTGAAATTTTTATTGGAATAGTGTTGAATCTGTAAATTGCTTTATACAGTATGGCCATGTTGATAATGTTAATTCTTCCATTCCACGAGCAGGGGATGTCGTTCTATTTCTTTGTGTTTTCTTCTATTTCTTTTAATAATGTTTTATAGTTTTCTTTGTATAGATCCTTCGTTTCTTTTGTTAGGTATATTCCCAGGTATTTGATTTTTTGTTTGTTTGAATTGTGAAAGGGGTGGTTTTCCTGATTTCCTCTTCTTAGGATTGACTGTTTATATATAGGAAGGCTACTGAATTTTGTGTCTTGACTTTGTATCCTGCTACTTTACTAAATTGATTATTTTGATTAGTTTTTCTGTGGAATTTTTAGGGTTCTCTATGTATATTATCATGTCATCTTCAAATAGTAATTACTTCTTCTTTCCCTATTTGGATTCCTTGTATACCTTTCTCTTGTCTTGTTGCTCTGGCTAGGACAAGAAAAACAGTGGTGACAATGGACATCCTTGTCTTTTTCCAGATTTTAGGGGAAAGGCTTTCAGCTTTTCACCATTGAGAATGATATTGGTTGTGGGTTTGTCATATGTAGTCTTTATCATGTTGAGATATGTTCCTTCTATCCCTAGATTTTTGAGGACTTTCATCACAAATGGGTGTTGGACTTTGTTGAATGCTTTCTCAGCATCTATTGATATGATCATATGGTTTTTATTTTTCTTTTCGTTGATGTGTTGGATTACATTAATTGATTTTCTGATATTGAACCATCCTTGTGCCCCTGGAATAAATCCCACTTGGTCATAGTGAATTATCTTTTTGATGCATCATTGAATTTTATTTGCTAAAATTTTATTGAGGATTTTTGCATCAGTGTTCATTAGAGATATTGACTTGTAGTTTTCTTTTTTGTGTGTTGTCCCTATTGGGTTTGGGTATCAATGTGATGTTCACTTCATAGAACGTCTTTGGTAATACTCCTTCCTTCTCGATTTTTTGAAAGAGTTTGTGTAAGATAGGCACTAGTTCATTTCTGAACATTTGGTAGAATTTATTTGTGAATACATCTGGTCCTGGGCTTTGGTTTTGGGGGAGTGTTTTAATTACTGTTTCTATTTCACTGCTTGTGATTGGCCTGTTTAGGTGCTCTATGTCTTCTTTATTTAGTTATGGATGACCATATCATTCTAGGAATTTGTCCATCTCTTCCAGATTGTCGAATTTGTTTCCATATAGATTTTCATAGTAATCTCTTACTATTCTTTTGATTTCTCCTGAGTCTGTTGTAATTTCTCCTTTTACATTTATGATCTTATTTATTTGTGTTTTCTCCTGTCTTTTATTTGTGAGTCTGACTAAAGGTTTGTCTATTTTGTTTATTTTTTCAAAGAACCAACTTTTGGTTTCATTGATCTTTTGTATTTTTTTTTTTTTTGGTTTCTAGCTCATTAATTTCTGCTTTGATTTTTATTATTTCCTTACTTCTATTAGTTTTGGAGTTTTTTTTTGGTTCTTTTTCTAATTCTTTGGGATGAGAGATTATGTTGTTTCTTCAAGTAGTTTCTTGTTTCTTGATGTGGGACTGTATTACTATGTACTTTCCTCTTATTACTGCTTTTGCTGTGTCCCATACATTCTGGAAAGTGGTTTTCTCGTTGTCACTCAATTCAAAGTATTTTTTATTTCTTCTTTGATCTCCTCATTAACCCAGTGGTTTTCCAGTAGTGTGGATTTCAATCTCCACACAGAGGGTAGGTTCCTTGTTTTCTTTTAATGATTTATTTGTAGTTTAATGCCTTTATGATCAGAGAAGATAGCTGGGATGATTTTGATCTTGATGAATCTGTTGATATTTGTCTTATGGCCCAATATGTGATCGATCTGGAGAATGACCCATGTGCACTTGAGAAAAATGTGTACTCGGATTTTTTTGAGTGCTGCGTCCTATAGATGTCTGTTAAGTCCATGAGGTCTAGGTCTTTGTTTAGGACTCTAATGTCCTTGTTTATTTTTTGTTTCATTGATCTGTCCATTGGTGACAGTGCAGTGTTGAAATCTCCTACTATGTATGTATTCTCTCTAATGTCTGTTCTCAGAGCTGATAATAATTGTCTTAGGCATGTATTTGACTTTCCAAAATCTCCAGAATATCCATACACTTTTAGAATTCCTAATTTCCCAAAGAAACTCTCCCATTTCTCTTTTCACGGTTTCATTGACTCATTGCTTGCTTTAGTGGCTAGGGTATTTATTTTGCCTTCTGATGTTTTTGGAGAAAGCTCACTATTTGTCCACCCCATGTTCTTAATTAGGTGAACAAAACAATATCTTGTGTCAGGAAACCCTCAGATATTGAATAGATTAAAAGAAAAATTCACAATTATTTATTTATTTATTTATTTTTAAAGATTTATTTATGTATACAAGATGGGGTATAGGCTATAGGTGTGGGGTGGTGAAAGAATTCACCAGAGACAGAGTGAGGAGCAGAACAGGCAGATAGACTGCAATACACTGTTGCAGGGAGCAGCGGGTGAGACAGGAGAGGTCTGCTGTGTCATGTGGGAACCTCCCCGGCTGGGCTTCGAACTTGTGCTGCAGTGGCTCTGGATAGCCTCATGGTGCTATGCTTAACCCATTGCACCACCAGGGAGGCCCAAAAGAAAAATTCATGATTATTTTTTAATGAGATCTGTTCCCACCCATCTGGAACCAGGGGCCTGGATGCCACTCTGGGAATGTGGGCTGCTATATTCAAGACCACAGAGCTAGGGAAAGGGTAAATAAATTACTTCAAAATTTTCCCACCATTTTAAAGCCACTTTTTTCTAGATTCAGTGTTTTTCTTGGTTACCACAAACTTTGATTTCCAGAGTACTATTGTGGATTGCTCCAAATATTTCTGTGGAGGAATGGAACTTGCACCTACCATTTTCACTAGAGTCACTACTTTTCCTCCATTTAAAAAACATAACAGAGTTCTGTTTAACTGATGCCGATAGCTCACTTATCAGTCATGCAGACACACACAAAAAACAATAAACTAATTCTCTTTTTATACATTTAAGAATATATTTGATATATTAAACTTTTTTTTTAAGATTTGGGTCAGAAGGGAAAACATGTTGACTCTGTGTTTATGTGGTGAACTTTCTCATCTTGGAAAGTACACAAGACATCTCAGAGAAAAAAAAATCTATGTGTCACACAATTTTGGTTTTTCTTTTTATTAGTACATAGAAATATATAAGCATGCATAGAATGCAATATCTCTGAATCTAGTGTAAAGTTGTAATAGTATTGCTACCTCTTTGGATGCTAGTGGAACATAAGAACAAGAAAACCTTGAAAGAATGATCCTGGATTAAGAGTTTTCCCATGAGGCCTCCCTGGTGGTGTAGGGGTTAAGTCTCAGCACTATCCACTACCATTGGACCACCCCTGCAGCCTGGGTTCCACCCCCAGACAGGGAGCTTCCCACATGGCACAGCAGACCTCTCTTGTCTTGTCCCCTTCTCCCCTCAACAGTGTATTTCAGTAGATCTGCCTGTTCACACACTCTGTCTTTGGTGAATCCTCTCACCACCCCCCCCCCCAGCCCTTGCACCTCTGGCTTACACCCCAGTTCTTATATGCATAAATAAATAAAAATAAATCTAAAAAAATCAACTTAAAAAAATGGAGTGTTGTCCCACAGGTTTCGGGGAATGATAGTGAGGTCAAGTCACAAGAGAATCTGCTCTTTCCCCCATGATGTGGAACACAAAAGCTACATGGGCATGTAATATATGGGCACTTTGGTTAACAGTCTTAGTTGAGCCCAGATATTGTTCCTGTCTCAGACATTTGAGTGAAGAATTAGCTAGATGATTCCAGTCCTCTGACAGTTGAGTCTTTTCAGGTAAGGCATGAAAAAGAAGCAAGCTATGGCTACTGTCTAAATTACAGAATCAGTGAATATTATAAAATGGTGGTTGATGCATCCTACTAAATTGGGCTAACTTGTTATTCAGCAAGAGACCTGAAGGTTAGAAATGTGAATACCATCTCACAGAGTTCTAAAAGTGACATCAGAAAATATAAAGAATTTGACATCATTTCTAACAAAAAATGAGCACTCAGAAATGTCCAGTTCTCATCCCTTATGCCTAGGGAGCTTTGCTAGAATCAATCTTACTTGGTGAGATTCATGACCAATTAGCAAATAAGAAGCTCAAGTCCTGCCTCCATCCCATCTCATCCATGCCTCCAACAAACAAATAGCTTGCTGTGACTTTGTCTTTTTAAAAAATATATATTTAATATACCAACAGCTCATACATATATAAAAAATAATTCCCATAGAAACTTTTCTGGAACATTCTTTTCTGTGAGCAGTTTGATTATGCTGAAAAGGATAAAATGAAAGACACCTTTAATGGTCCATCCATCATGGACTTACATTGAATAGTAATGTTTTGATTTTAAGAGAAATGCTAACCCACTTATGGAAAATACCAATGTTTTTCACATTTCACTTATTCTTTCAAAAAGAAAAGGCTTTGATGGTAATTTTATATTTTATAGCTACCTAACTTTCTTTCAGAATAACTGCAATATAAGAGGTCTACCTGACATTTATCTGGTGTCCCTTAGTCATATACTTTATCGTAAAGAAGAATGTAATTTTTATATGGTCTCAACTCTTATATTCCTGTTACTCTTTAATATAGACATAAGAACTGAGAGACAGATAATATTTGAAATATACGATTTTGTTAAAGTTCACTTCAATATTACCTGTGAAAGAAGCCCTCAAGGAAATAGGAGAATAGGTAATTGAGTCAAAAATATTCACTGAGTGTCCATAGTAGTCCTCTCATAAACAAGACAATGAGAGAGAAAAGATAATTCCATTCAAGTGTATCCATACACTATTTATTGAGCATTTCCTATGTGAATTATATATGATATAGTAGAATGAGATAAAATGAATTTCATATGTACTTTTGTTTTCTAGAAAATTGTATTCTCTTTGTGGGGAACTGAAAGATGAAGCAGTTAACATAAATTCTAATGCAACATAGGAACAAGGGATAAAATGTGAGTCCCTCCAGGCATGGTGTTAAGGGCTTTGGCAGAAATGAGTTAGTTATGCAGAAAGAAGTAGACACATAGATTTCAAGGTGAAGGTTGAACTGTATCTGCATTCTTAAGGAAGAAACACACTTATTTTGTCATCTTAAGGAATTTAATGTCAGATATTGTTGAACTAAAATAAATGTAAAGAAAATCATTCTATTAAGAACTGTACTTACATAAAATGTTTTAAGAAAAAATTATTCTACTCCTCTGTACCTCAAAGTTATCCTAATGTGTACACTTATCTTAGAATTTTATTATATTATAACAATCTATGTGTCTTTCTCTTTTATTACATCATGGACCTTTTGAAAGCAACAGCCATACCTAAGTCATGTTTTTGTATCTAGTACTTTCCATGGAATATAGTCATTTACATAAAAAGATTGAGGGAGCTTTGGGAGCTCCCAAACAGTTAAGTAAACCACCAAAAACTACACTGTTAGTTAAAGGCAAAACTAGGACTTAAGGCATTTGGAAGCTAAAGTCCATGGTATTTTCACTAAAATGTGCTGCTGCCAAAATCATATTAAAAACATGTGGATTACTAAAATTCTCTCACCTAGGCCTTTAGTCTATAGACCAGACTTGATATACTCTCTGGGCATGTAACTGAAAGATAACTGACTTAAATTACTATCTCGATAGAAAACCATGGATGAATGAATCAAGCAGCATGTGAGCACGGGGATACTCCTCGGGAAAGTGGATGACCACAAGAATGACAGAAATTATGCAAGAGGAAAGTACCTAACTCTGAGTTGCAGAGGGGGAGGACCAACATCGCAGAAATTACATGACAGCATTGAAATACACCTAACTCCTTGAATCAGGACATGCCACTGTCCATGTTCAGAGACATTTCTGGCCCTAAGCAATTAATTTTAGAAAGAAGAAATATCCAAGTTTTTAATCTTTGGCAGGTAATTTTCCCTCCCAGACCAGTGGGAGAATAACAATTATATCGTGGCTCCTACTGTGTAGGTAATATCTTCAAGTGTCCTCTCCTCTGGCATCAACCTCGTTTTTGGGCTGTTTCATGCTGCTTCAGGAGCCAAATAATTAGCAACATGGAACCAAGCCAGAAGAGGTCACTTGGCCTGTTTTGTATGCTTCCAAATACTGATTTCTAAAGGCTCTATAGTTGAACAATTGTAAATTAAGATACGCAAGAAACCAACACAGGACAGAAATATATCAGAGCCTTTTCTCTCCAACCACCCTCCATCACTTTTTTAAAAGAAAATAAATAGGGCCTCCCTGGTGGCGCAGCGGTTAAGCGCTGCGCTGTGGAGCTGTCGGCAGCAATGATGAAAGTTTGACGCCCAGCTGGGGAGATTCCCACATGGCTCAGCAGACCTCTCCTGCCTCACCTGCTGCTCCCCTCAGCAGTGTATTTC
>PVIJ01013257.1:0-45917 GCA_004024925.1 Scalopus aquaticus | reverse complement strand
TACAGCTTTCCATAGTGGTTGGATCAGTTCACATTCCCACCAGCAGTGTAGAAGAGTTCCTTTTTCTCCACATCCTTTCCAGCATTTGTTGTTGCCTGTATTTTTAATGTGTGCCATCCTCTCAGGTGTGAGGTGGTATCTCATAGTGGTTTTGATTTGCATTTCCTTGATTATAAGTGATGTTGAGCATTTTTTCATGGATCTGTTGGCCATTTGCTTGAAAAGACCAGAAAATTCTTTCTGTGTGGAAGCAGCCAAGTGGAGTAAGATGAAGGACTGGGAGTGGGAGGTAGTAACATATATGTGAAAAGGTGTGAACTGTACCTCTGCATCTTATACAGTGTTGTATGACAATGTTATTTCAGCAAAACATAATATAATTAAAAATAAATAAATAAAAAGACCAGAAACAGTAGGGGTTGGTGAGAGTGTGGAGAAAAGAACTTGTGTCCACCATTGGTAGGAATGTAGACCTGTCCAGCCCCTGTGGAAAACAGTATGGAGGCTTGTTGAATATTAAAAATAGATCTGCCATATGATCCAGAATTCCATTCCTTAGTATCTGCCCAAAGACTACAACAACATTAATTCAAGGGGATATGTGCACTCCTCTGTTCACTGCAGCACTATTTACAGTAACCAAGTTATAGAAACAACCTAAGTGCCCAACAACAGATGAGTGGGTGAAGATGATGTGATATATATACACAATGGAATACTACTCAGTTATAAAAAAAAGAAATCTTGCCATTTGCAGCAACATGGCAGAATGGGAAAGGATTATGCTAAGTGAATAAGTCAGAAGGAGAAGGATAAATACCAGATGATTTCACACACTGTGATATAAAGAAACAAAACAAAGGAACAGATAAAAGCAAACCAAAGCAAACCCTTGAAATCCAGCTGCAAAACTGAGGCTATCAGAGGGGACCAGTGAGGAGTAGGGACCAAGTCACAGAGAGGGTCCAAAGGATTATGGTGGAGGATTGTAAGCATTTTGGTGGCAGATGTGGGGTGGTGATGTTCATCTGAAGAGGTATGACCCTGTACCCTAAAATCATATACAGTATCGTAAACCAATAATATCTAGATAAAAAATGACATAATGCTTAAAGAGAGAGTTTGAAATAAAATAAACTCAAACATCCACGAGCCCACAACTATGCCTGGGACTGCCCCTGCTGGCCTTTCCTCAGTTTTGGTTCCCCAAAACCCCCAGCCCACCTTGCACACATCATGAGTGTTTGTTTATGGTTCCCAGACAGGCCTTGAAGAGAACTTCCCGATTATCTTGGTATTAAGACACCATCATTGAAAAAGCAGATTTTGCAAGGGGAGAGGGACACATTCATTTATAATATGACACATACAGAAATAAGCCTTAACATGATGTCATGTTACACAACAAATCCTCTTAGTAGTCATGGCATGTTGGAGCTAGAAGGATTATCTTCGGTTGCAGTCTATACTGCAAAATTCAACACTAATCGCATATTCTCTAATGGGATAATGAATGATTTGTCCATTATGTGGCACCTCTGTTAATTAAGCTTGGAATCAAAACTTGAACCTGGAGCTTTGCCTTGAGGCTTGTTCTCTCCCTCATGGAGGAAGTCTCTCTTACAGCAGAAACAGAGGGTGGGACATGGTGAGCAGATATTTCTTCAAGCATGCCAGTTGTTCATTCCCCTCCCAGAATATATTTTTTTTCTTTAAGATTTACTCTCTTAGCAGCTTTCAAGTATGCAGTACAGTATTATTAACTACAGTCACCATGCCATACATTACATCAACATGACTTACTTATTTTATAACTGCAACTTGTGCCTTTTGGAAAACATTTTTCATCAAATCTTTAAGTAAAACTGACTTTGCAAAGTTTGCTATATCATTCCTAAGGTTTTGCCTGCTCCCTGTAACTCCAAGCATCACGCCAAGTGTTTGCACCTCTGTTGGAGGTGCTGTCTTCCGGGTTCCCAGTCAGAGCCAACCCCAGCAAAATGCTTAAGATCCCCTTGTCTCCATCTTCTCCTTTTCTTATGTCTTTTGGGAAATAGCTACATAACAATTTGGTTTTGCTAAAGATTTATTTTAATTTTATTTATGCATACAAGAACTGGGGTATAAACCAGAGGTATGGGATGGTGAGAGGATTCACCAGAGACAGAGTGGGGAGCAGAACAGACAGAGTGACTGAAATATACTGCTGAGGGGAGCAGGGGGTGAGACAGGCAAGATCTGCTGTGCCATGTGGGTCAGCTCCCTGGCTGGGAATTGAACTCAGGCCACAGTGGCTGGTGATAGCTTGATAGCACTGAGACTTTAACCTCTGTGCCACCAGGGAAATCCCACGTAACAATTTTGTACTAAGGGATTATTTGCTGATAATAAATTAACTCAAAGGTAGGTGAAAATGAACAAAAGATGTGATGCATGCACAAAACGTGATGAGATTTCCAGTGTCAGGGGCTAAAAAGTTGGAGAAATTTTTCATCCAGTGACAGGGGGTGGCACTGGTGCCCCCAGTCACTCACCCTAGCTGATCTGACTCTGCTGGGTGGCTGTCCCCCTTTTGGCAAGGTTTCCCTTTTAAATCCCAATCGATATTCATTAGGCATTGCCAGCTCCTTGTCTCTCTCTAACTGATTTATCTGCCACACTATAAAACCCATTAAAAATTAATCCTCTAATAGACAAGGATTCAAATTGGCTACCCCAGAGGTTCCGGACACAAGGCAGATGTGTGTTGCCTCTAGAAAGGAGACACCCAAACCAGGGACTTTCCAGGAGTGGAGCATCCCCTCTCCAAATCCACATGCCCAGGAGAATCTACAGGCAGCCTTAATGGCATTCAGCCATCCCAAGAAAACGGCCCCAAAGTCTTCCAAGCGGGAAAAGGATGCCAGTCAAGCCTTCCTAGTCCAGGACCAAAAACCAGAACACCTGGGCAATCCCTTGACTTAAACTAGGCCTATGGAGAGGGAGGAACGTGGATCACATGCTTGTGCAAAAAACCCCGCCTTGGCCCTGTGACCCAGCCTTGCCCAGCCACCCCAGAAATTAGTGGAACTTTGCCAGCTCCAAGTCTTGGGAACTATTTCCCTGTAGTGCTTCTTTCTCTTTCTGACCCTTGGATGCAAAACTCCTCAAGGTCCTTCTCTTCCCTATGCTTGCTTGCTTGCTTAGTAGTCTCTCAGAATTCTAGTTCTCCCCTTTCACGCCTTCATACATTCATTCATTCAACAAGTCATCATATTGATAATCAAAGTCTCCTTTACACAAAGTCCTTGAGGTCTTCATGGCAGCAGGGCATGGCAGTCACCCTGTGCATGGGTGAGGGATCCTCCACCCCAAAAAGACAGCTTCTGGGCTCTGCCACAGGCTGGTGGGGAGGGCAGCTTCCTTGACTGCTGTGAGATACCCTGTGCTGCAGTGCAAAACAGGGCTCCTGTGAGTGGCCAGGGCTGGGGAAGACTAAGAACGCACCTATATGATGCAGTCTGGAGACATGAGGACTGAGAATGAGTTATGGGTGGCTGGAAACAAATGCAGTGCCCTGTCATAGAGGGTGGGATTTGACCACCACCTGCCTCTCAACCATAAAAGATGCGTGAAGTGAGTTTCAGATTAATAAAAGGCGGAAGTTCCGTGCTGAGGCAGCAGATCATACTCAAGTGGTTTCAAGAAGGATTTGGATGCCTGGGCTGCTGGGGCCGGCACCGTCTGGCCGGGTGAGCCACGGCAGGTGCGGCGGGTGGTCTGTGCCTCCACCTGCTCTGGTTTACTCCCTGACTTGGGTCCTGAGTCTCACTGGTCTGTGCAGGCGCTGGCAAGCATCTGGGATAGAGTGAAACCAAACAAAGGGTCAGATGAAAGACAAAACTTGCAAGCCCACCATAGATTTGAGGCATGCCACGGGGGAGGGCAAGGGAGGGGACTAGAACAGGGAAGAGCACAGGGACAGCGGAGATCGATCGTGGGGCCACGGTGGTGGAAGAACTATGGGACAACACCTGAGGGAAGACTGTCCAAAAAATACTGTCCAAAAACGGTTTTGGATAAGCTTAGGGAAAATTCCTATTGGTTGATTGAAAGGAAATTATTAACCATGGGGGCACATCCAGAATTGTTGAACCTTTAAAGTAATGCCTATCAAATACCCTCATTCAGGGACAGACACCAAACTGAATGAACCAGTGGGTGAACCCTTGTGGCATTTCTTTTTTTTCCCCTGGTGGCATTTCTGTAGCCCATAGGACAGTGATGGCCAGTGCAGGTCTGAGACTCACCCAAAGGCCTCCACCTTAGCCCACAAGAACCTGGCTGGCTTTCCCACCAATAACATGAAATGTGCAGTCACCAGCCCTGTCTGGGGGTCTGTACATTTCCAGGCCTGTCTCCTTTGGTGAATTTCCTCCAAGGGACTGTGCCTTTGCTGTGGCATCTCATCTGATGCTTCCTTGGAACCCCCCACCCACCATAGAGCCTGCTCAAGAAAGGGTGTAGATTGCCCCTGCTCTCTTACTGGAGACCATTGGGAGGACCCTGATGGTGGCCTTTTCTTCTGTCTTTCCCAACTCAGAGGGCTCACACTCTTGCCAAGAGCAGAATTCAGATATTGGGCTCCAGGAACAATGGTTCCCAAGAGCCCTTGCAAAAGGACTGACTCCATGCATACACTTGTCCTCTAGCCTTAGACTCTACCCACTACCCCTCACCCCCACCACGTCACTGGCATATCTCCTTGCCCAAGTCTATGACCACACAGTGGATTGACTGATCGTTTAATGATATGATTAGCTCACATGCTCACCCTTTTCAGCTGTTGAAAACGTACATCAACCAAAGGCTTTGTTGAGACACACCATTTCCCCCCTTGTCACATTAGGCAGCCTGTGCTAAGCCCATCAATGGGAAAGACCCAGAGCCTTCATTTGGGTTTTCTTTCCCCAACAACAGGATACCTGGTCCTTGCCAGTCTCATTGCTCTTCCTGGCAAAGGAAATCCAGACTGCACTGTAACAACTGACTGAAAGACAAAGACAGACCGCTCCCAGAGGATGGGCTCTGATACCTTGCAGCCATCCCAGATGGTACTCTGATGCTTAGAAATCTGCTGGCTCTAAGAAAAATGGAGAAATAAGTGACCTTAGAACTCAGAGTCTTTCCCATCCCTTCTCAATGATTTTTGTAGTCCTCAGTCTCTCCTACCTATTCATTTACTCATTCAATAAATACTTAAGGACCCACTGTGTGCTAAACCTTGGGAATGCCAAGTGAAATAGAACAGACACAGCCCTGCCCTCATGAAGTTTACAGAAAGAAAAAGGCTAACCTTATCATGCCTGCAGGCTGTCCATAGCCTACTCGGATCCCTCTGCAGAGTATAATTTGAGAAGATGGGTATTTCTAAGACCCTCAATCTAAGTCCATAAGTAACTTTGTACTCTGGCTCCCCCAGTGTTCAGTCCTGCAGGCACCCCCTGATTTCCGCCCTCTGTTTCCTTCCCTCACTATCCTCTCCTCTGCCTGTCACGGCCCCTCCTCACTTTCTCGCCCTCTCTGCTCCTTCAGCGCACTTGCCTTCAATCCATCCCTAGCTGGAAGCAAGAGCAGCAAGACTAATTTCATTTCTCTTCTTTTCCTTTGGTGAGTCGATCTGTGACAACCCTTTTTATGCATTTAATTCATTCTCAATTTCTCATAATCAGGGGGAAGGTATCCCCTAAGGTTAGGCAAGAGCTTGTCAGAAAGGAAAAAAAGGCAGTGTAAATTCACAGAGGTAATCATAGTCTATCTCCACTTCCCACTGCCCGTGGAACTATTAACTAATATCGCTCTCTAATCTTTTTTGTACTTATTTATTTTGTAGCGAGAAACTAGTGTTATAAACACCCCTACTGTCAAAACTTGTCATCCCCATTACCTCAAGGCGGGCTTCATCTCTGTTATTCTAATTTCAGAGTTTCTCAAATTCACAGCCGCTGGAAATTGAGTACAAAATCCATTATCATTTGTATATTTTAATTATGCAAATGAGGCAGCTCAGCTGCGATGTCCGGACCTGCAGGGATGCCTGACTTGATTCTGGGTGATTACAATTTATCCAGTCGAGTCACTTTAATTGTAACAAGCTAATTACATTGTTTCATTTGGCTTTAACAAAAGAAAAAGAGACAGGAAGCTGGCTGTGGCTCGGGGCCCCTGGAATAAACCGCTGCTTCTCCCCAGCACTGGGATGGAGGTGGCTTAGGAACAGGACACAAGTCCTCTCTGTCTTTGGGGGCCCCCAGAGGAAGGGCAGCCAGTGGCCACATAGCTGGAAGCAGCTGCCCTCCCAGGCAGAGGTCTGCCCACCCATCATCCTGGTCAGGGCTGGCAGGGCAGGACTTTCACGCCAGCCAGGAGTTTATCTGACCTTGAAGAGATCAGTCCACTTACCAAAGGGACTTTTCCACTCAAGCCCTGCTTGTCCCCAGGCTGATATTTTTAAGAACCTACAAATTTTCCACTATTTGTGGATCTGAGTGTGTGTAATGTTTCTAAATCTGCAGATTCCTCCTGCTACTGGACATTATGGCCAGTGAGAATCCACGGCAAGTGTTTCCAGTAGTCAGGCAGAGGAGGGTGCAGTAATGGCAAGAGTGAAGGGCAGAGAGCTGCAGGAAATTTTAGGCAATTTCGATAAAGTGGGACCGATGCTTTATGAATTCATTCATTACTTTTGTGATCAATGATAAACATTTATTCCTCTGAATTGAAATAGCTGTTTTCTCTTCTAATCATTACTGCCTGCCAGTGAGCGAGAAGATGCTTAGGTTTACAAGTGTGTTCAATATTTTAGCAGAATGAGCACCCCCAGGAAGCACAAGCTTCACAAACACGAACAACTGACCATTTCTCCCAACAGCATACAGCAGCAGAATTACCATGTTTGCTGCAAGGGGCCAGCTACCTCAGGGCATTAACTTAAGTCTGGTCACACAATCTGGGATGTTGCCAAACACTTTTTTTCTAGTTATTCTTTTGGTTTTCTTCCCTCCAGAACCAGAGCCCATGACCTTCCCACTTCTGAGTCTGGGCCAGACAAAACCTATGACCTCAGCTGCCTAACATAAGTGGTAGACTCAACACCCAAATCCAAAAGTCATATTAGGGGGCTAAGAATATCACAAAATAGATTAACAAATGCTTATTGAAGTCTGCTGAGATTCTGTTATAATGATGGTCTTATGTTCAAGGCGTTATATTTCAAAGACAGAAGTAAGACTTACAAGTTTGAATGGGACAAAGCTAGAGTATTGGAGGAGGTCTGAGGGGAAGACATCTTCAGAGACTAACAGTCTCTATTTATCAGACAAGTTCATTGTCAAAGGGCTGGATTCCTGGTAAGTAGGGTCAGAGCAGTGGTTCTAAGGTGCTTTTGTTACAAGGATGTCCACTTGTTAGCATGATGGGGTTGCAGATACAATGAGGAGGTGCCCTCTGGGGTAGGGAGATGGCTGGAAAGACAATGGAAGAGGAGGGAACAGATGTGGATAATCCAGAAGTACCGGGTGAAGGGATTTGGTGCCAACTTTATGGAATGTAACAGATGAAGCAAAGGGCAAGTTCTTATTCATCAAGTCCACAAGGTAAAATGACCTGTCAGCTCGAAATGCAACTGGACATCAACGATCCCAAAGTGCTTGCAGTGATGGTGTGAACAGGTGAGTGACATGGTCCTGTGTCGACAGGATTATGGGTGAAATGCTTCTTACCAAGTGTGGGTACACTTTGAGGAGATTTTTGAAAGAAGATACATGTGTCTCAGTGGATAAACAGATAGAAGAGACTTGGGGGAGGGGCAGAAGTGCGGAAGGAAGAGCAGCCCTGGTGGGGGCAAACACCAGGAGGAGGTAGATGGCAGACGGCCTATGGGAGCAGCAGGCGCAGGGGCTGCCCCCGACTCTGTGCAGGGAACCACCTGCTCTGTGCAAGGGGTTCTAGGTGTGCGATTTGTTCTCCTTCTCCTGCTGGCTGCACACTCAAAGGAGGAAACCTGGTGTTGGGTCCAGCATTGGGTTCCACCATAAGAGGTACCACAACAAATACGTGTGAGGAGGAAAGGGGCAAGGAGGGAGGGAGGGAAAAGGGGAAGGAATAAAGAAAACCCCACAGATGTGGGAATGAAGGGGTAAAGATTCTTCTCCCAGAAGCACTTCCAACCAGCTGAATGGTTGAGATCATGTCACTGAAGACCGCAGGCCTTGTTTCCTTATCTGTCCAAGGTGGTAAGGAGGGGGGCATAAGGGCAACAAATACATCTGCCATGAACCATCCAGACACAGGTTTTATGAATTAAGAGTTTGGTATATTTACAGCTCACTAGGCAGTGCCAGTCTCTGCTTAGAAATACTGTTCTGCATTGGGGTGAGTGGTTGGTACAAAAAGAAAAAAAAATGAGGCTGCCGCTTCTGCCTGAATTCTCCAGCTCTAAGTAAATTAGAGCCAGATGCCCAGTTCCTCATCGCTCCATCAGATGACTCCACGGAGTAATTATAATACTTTATGGGCATTAACTCGCTGATTCTCATCAGGCCCTGGGAGGGAAATGCTCACATCATTATCTTCCCTGTACCCAGGGAGGGGGAGCGTCTCATTCTCTCCATGTGTGCATCCGACAGCACCTGTCCCCGGAATGCACTGGAAGGGGAGTGCCAGGACCAGCCACACTCAGGGAAGATGGATGAGCTGGAGTCAAGGTTCTGGGAAAGGGAAAACAGTGATGGTGGGGGAGGAAGGTCCAACAGCAGAGGGATGAAAGAGATGCATTGAGACGGAGGGAAATTGGCTGAGCTCAACTCAATGGTGTCTGAGAGAAACAGAACCAATTATAAATACTGGAACAATCTAGGCTTAGAAGAGAGGAGGAGGGAGGGAGAGAGCAGTGAGGCCACCCTGGGGAGGTAGCATGGAACCCCCAAGAGGGTCCAATCATAATGGGAAATGATGGAGCCAAGCGTCAGTCCCACAGATTCCTAAATAAGACTTCAGGAAAGGACCGATCAGAACTTCTATCTCCCTATTCAAAGCCTCCTGACATGGGGGCAAATCTTAAGTCCCTCTTCAACCCCAGAAGCCTTATGATTAGAAAATTTTAGGGTTGAAGCTAACATTAGGGTTTAGACTCTTTCCTTATTTTACTAGGTTGGGAACTGAAGCCCAGAGAGAAGTGACCTGAGGCCACACAGCAAGTGGGTGTTGTCCCTGGGACTAGATCACATAGCTCCTAAATCCCACTGCCCTGGTTTCACGTCCATCTCTCTTCTCTGAACCCTTTCTCAGACTTTCAGGAATCACATCACCAGACACTTGATTTTATGCTCTCATACAACAATAAATCAGAAAATTGTTACATGCCAGAACTAGGGCTTGGCACCTGTGGCAGTGGGAGCTTAACCCAGGCTTAGGCACATAGACTGGGCCAGGATGGTGCCCCAACTTTAGGAGCAGGTACAGAGTCCCCACCAGCAGTGTCAAACCTCCAGGAAGAAAGTTTGGGAGTGTTCTGGAGGAGGCAGTCTGCAGTGGCCAGAGAATAAGCCAGGAGGAGTCCCCTGACTCCATGAATGTCTCTATTGCCATCACTAAAACTTCCAGTCAAGCACCCCAAAGGCATTAGGACCCATGAGGGTGTGTGAATACATGGGGTGTCTCTGCACCAGATAGCAAGTGACAACTCAGGTGCTAGAAGACACAGGAGTATTTCTGGTAATGGCATGACCTCAGAATTAAATCCCCAGGTCATTGTTTAGGGTCACATATAATATGTCCCCAGTTTTAGACACTGTTGGAATAAAAAGTCACCCTCATATCCAAAGAGCATGGCAATTGAGCACCTAAGCACACAAGTGCAGACTGCCCTTGGCACAAATGCCAGCCTGACCACTTAGCTGTGTAGCCTTGGGTGACTTTCTGAACAGCTCTGTGCCTCTAATTCTTCATCAGTAAAATGTGTGGGTCTCTTAGAATGATAAGAGTTAAAAGGATTAATACACAAAAACCTGCTTGGGTCATTCCTGACATTACTAAGCACTCAGTAAATACCAGATGGTCTCATAACCTGTTCTCCCCAGTGAATCTGAAAGTTCATTGAGTTCCTAGGATCACTCATTCCCTCCCGATAGACTTTTGCTATATTGTGAACCTACCTGACACTTGCAACATGTGTTGAGGACACACAGGTCCCCTCAGTGCAGGGGCTCAAGTATAGTCAAGGAAACTTACCAATGATGCATTAAATGCCACACCTGGAATCGGAGAGGTCAGTGGGCAAGAGACTGGCTCCTCTACGCATGTCTGCACACCCTCAGGCTGTAGGTGGTTGCATCCATGCTAGGGATTCATTGGGCAGATTGGAGATCAGCAACTGGTGGCTTCGACCCTCAGCTTGACCCCATAGGATAACCATGAGACCCTTTGTTCACACAGAAGGAGCATGGCTCCCTTCTTGGAATGAACACACACAGGCTGAGCAGGCAATGGACTTGGAGACACTGACTGAAAAACATTACGAGGCAAGATGAAATATCCACACTCCACACAGCCAAGGGCAAGGGCCCCGGGCAGGATAGTGAACAGGGGAAGGAGCCATCCATTCCAATCAAAGCAGTTTGCAAGGGATCTGGGAGGAGCGGGGAGGTAGGACATCAAAAGGAAGAAAGACAACCACAAAAGAACCATAAATGCTGACCCCATCCCCCTGCAGAGTTTGCAGAAACACAGCTTCCCTCCCTCGCTATTGCCCCAATTTCAGGCGTGCTGGGGTCTTTCACTTCAGTTCCGTGGCATCTCCCAAGTGGTGGCCAGTTGTGGGAATGTTTAGCTGGAAAGTGCTGACAAGTCCATCTCTGGTTCTGAAGATGAGGAGACCAAGACTCAGGGGAAAGGCAGTACATCCAGGACCTCACAGCCACGCAGCTTTGGAACCAGGGCCACACGAGGACCTCTAGATTCCTGGAGCCAGAGATCTGGCTCTCACCCAGCCCCTCTGTGGGGTGGCTGCCACCTTGTTTGCTTTCCCTGATATTCACATTCCTAGAGCTCTACAGTTTCAGCCCCAGATGAGACGGCAGTAGGAATGGCCAGTGGCAAGGAGGCAGAGGGATCAGCCAGGTGCTCGAGCAGGTGCCCAAGAAGATGCCCACACGGCTCCCTCCTGGGGCAGCAGGGAAAACCTCCTGCCCCCAGTCACTTCTTCCACCAGTTCTCAGTCCTTTACCATGAATTTTCCCAAAGTCAGGCTTTTAGGTGAGGACAGAGCTAGGGCACTGCCTCCTTCAGGGGAAACGTGAACCAGAGGTGACCCAAACACTGGTGCTCTCCTGAACTTCCACGGTGCTTCTGTGTGGCACTTCCTCAGTGCTTTAGTCCTCAGCATTGCCACTAGTGTTAGCCCCACTCAACAGATGAAAACTCTGAGCTTGGGTGAGATCAGAAAACTGGACCAAGTGACGCAGCTGTCCACCCCGGCATGCCCCCAGAGCCTGAGTCCAGCCCATGCTGCTGGCCACTCCGCCTGCCTCCTCTGCCCCACAGTTGTTCTTCTACTTAGGTTTCTTTTGTTCTTTTTCTCTGCAACATATTTTTTTTTCTGGTCTTTCTCTGAAAATAATCTCCTTCAAGCCAAGGGGGGAAAACCTATTTCAGTAACTAGTGTCCTGGCTTGGCATTAGAAAGACCCCCTTCCCTGAGCTGGGCAGGTGAGCTGGACTCTGAAGAGGGAGAGGCCAGAGGAGATCACTCAGAACCCAGAACCAAGCTGTGGAGGCCGGGTGTCCACGCTGTGGGGCCGCTGTCCACCAGGCAAGCAGGCAGCCCTGGAGCGGATGGCTGACACTCAGCTGGGCAGAAAGGGAGAGATTTAAGAGGAAAAATGCTGGAAAAGATGCACAACATTCCCTTGTGAAAAAATAATTTTGCAAGCGCAGCCTCTCTCTTCCCAGATGCTCACTGCCCTTCTCCTTTCTCCGTCTACACAGGTGGCTTCAGCAAGCCCACACACTATCTTGCTTTAGACTGTACTATGAGGCGTGATCTTTCTCTTCGCCTCCTATCTATTCAGAGCCCAAGAGTCAGAAACTCCATGGCAGTGAAGAGCACCAATCTCAAAAGTGGGGAGTCCTGCTTAGCCTGTTCCACCCCTTGCAGGGACCCCCAGACACACCACCCAAAGACTGAGCCAGGGCCTCCCCGCTTTCCCTTCCTCACTGGCACAGAGGGAAAGGCAGAATGCCCCTCCTGGCTGCCCACACCTGCCATACAATAGCTGGCAGTCTCTGAATAATTAACGAGAATCATTTGGTGATGTGCTGACCTCTGAACATTGCACATCACTCATTCTGATACTCCTGCTCTCCCCTGCTCCCTCTCCGTCTCTATCAGCCAACAGCACAGCCTCCTCTCTTGGGCGCCCACCAACCCCCACACCAATGGATGCCCTGCATTTCTTACAAGCCCGATCGTGCCAGCAAAGGTGTTTGGCCTCCAAGCCCCTTGAGAAGTAGGTGAGGGAAGGCGCCAGTGCCGAGCTGTTCTGCTGAGCCAGGGAAGAGCCTGGGACTTCAGGGACTCACCCAAAAGCTCAGGCCTGGGAGGAGGCACCCCAGAAGAGTCACAGGCCAGGAAAAGGGAATCTGATGACAGTCTGTGTGGCCCTGTCCTTAAGGAGCTACCCCCAATGGTGGGGCAAGAATACACACACAGGAAATCCAAAAGGAAATTCTAAGAGATCTGTACGAGTTCCCCTAAAGAGTTTTCTCTGCCCCCGCAACCCGTGCCAGTCTATCAGCAAGTACAGGTTCCCTCTTGTGGGCCCAAACCTGTGAAAGGTGATGGGAAGGACATGAGAGAGAACTTCCCCTTCCCAGGTGCTTGCAATCTGTGGGGAGATTGGGACTCACACACAAAACCATCAGAGAACAGTTCAAAGTTCTGGAATGTTTCAGGAAGAGCCACAAAGACACTGGAGGTCCATCTTTCTCTGGAGGGCGGAGACAAGGAAAGGGAAAGGCGGGAGAGTAAAGCTGGGCTTCTGCTTTTCACTTCTGGGCTCTACTGCTGGCATTTTTCACAACAACATAGTCCTTTTTTAATTTTTAAGCACACTTAGAAAAAGATCAAATCAGACTGGACCGTAAGCCGCCCTGAGGTCTGCGCTGGGGCCCTGTTTCTGTGTTCTCAGCATCTGGAACATCCCCTGGGCAGCAGAGATGCCAAGAGTTGCTGAGTGTGGGGTAAAGATGGTGCTGTTGTGAGGGCCCAGCCGAAAATGGGGATGACTCTCCGAAGAAAGGGGGGCAATGGGCGATGACCACAAAAGCTTTAAGGAAACATGAAGGATTTAGAAAAGCAGAGGGGTGAGGAAAGTCTGCTCAAGGCCAGAGGAAGTGTTAGCCATCAATAAGCACTTCTTTGAAGGAAGAAAGGAAGGAAAAAAGAGGGAGGGAAGGGGGGAGGGAGGCTGGCAGAGATGGGGAAAGAGGCAGGGCTGGAGAGTGAAGAAGCCCAGAGATAAACGAACTAGGTGGCAACATGGAGCCACTTGTGGAGGCCTTGGCTCTGCCCAGAGGACCAGCTAAAAGCACCAGAGACTGAATATCAACATAACTGTCAAAACTGGTTGATACTAGGACAATTGGGGGCATGTAACTGGCACCCAATAAACGCCTGCCTTGGAGCTGATACATCAAGATAACACCCACCAGCATAAGCTCCTGAGGAAGAGGTAGTGTCACTCCTCTGCTTTCTCAAGTGTCTCCTTTGGCTCCTGGCTGTGCCCACAGAGGCCTAATTGCCTAGAGTCACTGAGTGTCAATCCCTCCCCTTGACTCTCACAGGAAACAGGAAGTCATTTCCCCAGTCCTGCACCACCCCCTCATTCACAGGAAGTGAAGTCTATAAAATGAGGATCCTTGGGGTGCAGCCCAAGTGTGATTAACAAACCCCATTTAGTAAAACAAACAGGAAAAACAAATCATAGTTTTCCTAGTTTGAGCCCAAATAATGCCAACCCTGGGACTCAAAAACTCCAGGCCCTGGTGAGAGGCAGGGATAATTACACTGACGGGCTTCCAAAAGATTGCAGAGAAGTAATGAAGCTGTAAACAACACAACCACCATAATTTTCTCCTGGGCGCTGATTGATTTTTGTGAGGATCTTAGTTCTATTTTTGCAGATCCCACTTTTGGCAAAATTGCAATGCCCAGAATCTTGGACTGCACCATCCATGCTGGCCTTTGTGAACCTCTCCTGTCCCCCTGCCCAGCCCCCTTCCCCACGCGCCCAGCACACACCTCCTGCCCCAGGCTCTCCTGTAATCTGAGGATGCTTATAAAGCTAATTATTCAGTTCTGGTTCAATTCCGTATTTACCCAGCATGAAAGGCTCTCTGCCCACCATTATTCCAAGAGCAATAGGATGGGCAAAACATTGTTCATGTTCTCAAGAAACGGAAACACACTGCCCAACATGAGAGTATCAAAGAGGGGTCGCTCAGGAAAATAAGAGGGGCTCTGAGAGCAGGTGACGGAAGAGGACACTTTTCTGGGGGTAAGCCAGGCAGATTCAGAGAGGAGGCCTGTGCTTTGAAGCCAGGATTTGAAGGGCAGAGTGCGTTTTGACAAGCAGAAACAGGACAATGTGAAAGGGAGAGCAAGGGAGAACAAGAGATAAGGGAGGAGAGGGCGTTCCAGGAGGAAGAAGCAGCAGGCAAAGGCAGAGAAAGGCACAGTCAAGGTCACGTGGTGGCAGCAGGGAACTGCCCCGCCCGGAACACGCCATTGTGAAGAATGAAGTGTTCTTACTTAGTAGGCAAAGGGGAACGATTTAAGGAGTGGGGGCTTCCAGTGTGATGTTCTTCCAGGTTCTCTGCAAGTGAAAAGAAAAGGTTATTGGTAGGAAGAGAAAATGCTTAACCTACTCAAATGCGTCACTATTGGAGGGATTTCCACAGTAAAATTCTGGAGGCAGCTCAAGGGAAATTGGAGAAACATAGTCATTCTGTAAATCAGAGAATGTTTTGAAAAGCAGGCTAACATTTGCTTAGTGCTCCAGGGAGCTGGGCACTGTGACAAGCATTTTATAAGTGTTGGTTCATTGGATCCTAAAAGGGTAGATTCTCTTCCACCATTTTACAGAAAAAGAAACTGAGATTCAAAATGTTTCAAGGTCATGGGACAGCAGGTGGTGGATCTAGAATTTTACTTACACCTAAGACCAACACCTGTGACTTCCCATCACTCCTTGCTCTGCGGACCTCCTCCTAAATCTTGCACGCATAAAGCCAGGCTGCCCTTCCACACATGTGCCAGCCAGGTGCCAGATCTTGCCAGAAACAGCTTTCATTCGGGGACACGGGCAAGGTCAATGGGCAGCTGCTGGCCTGGGTGGGAGTCACGGGCGGGAGCTCAGTGACAGGAAGCAGCTCTGTGGTCTGACAAGACAGGCAGTTTGGGTCAGATACAGATGATCTTCCTCAGCAGCAAAATTAGGATTAAAGCCGTGATTGGTAATCGTTTTGATCAGCACAACCCTTTACCTCAGAATGAAACTATAAATACACCAAAACGAAACAAATACAAGTGGTACTACCTTGGATGGTGTTGGCATGGCAAGTGGGGATGACAAAGGTCTAGACGCTGAAGGCGGGTCTTTAATTTTATATTTAAAAAGTATATTGGGCCTCCCTGGTGGTGCAACGGGTTAAGTCTCAGCACTATGACGCTGAAGGCAGCCACTACAGCACGAATTCGATCCCCAGCCAGGGAGCTTCCCACAGGGCGCAGCAGGCCTCTCCTGTCTTTCCCGCTGCTCCCCTCAGCAGTGTATTTCAATCAGTCCACCTGTTCTGCTCCCCACTCTGTCTCTGGTGAATCCTCTCACCCCCACACACACCTCTGGTCTATACCCCAGTCTTGTATGCATACAATAAATAAATATTTAAAAACAAATAAATAAAATACAAAATAAAAAGTATGTATTAAAATCAAGGGAACAAAAGTCCAGGGAACTGAGTCATTTGGGAGGTTACACAGCTACCCTGAGGCACAACTGGGACTCCTAGCCCAGGCCGCCCTGCTCGAACTCAGTGCTCCTGGGTCACGTCTCTCTCTTAGCAGGAGCCAGGCTGATGCTTCATTTAAGATGGCACATTTACAACAAACCATCAGACACAAAAGTTAAGGTTCATAATGGCAATAATCCCCCACATTGGCCCGGCTAAATGAGAGACTGCTAGGTAGGCAGATATAAATATAGACTTTATTATACCACATCACAAGGCAGGGGAGTTAATGTTGCTGGGAGAACATTCATTTCCACATTCCCTTACTTTCACATGTCTTAATTTGCAACTTAATGTGGCATTATCATAATTTTTTGCATTATGTAATGATTAAAGTGAGGCGTATCATATTTATTGATTTATTTGATTTATTTAAAATGTAACCATTGCCCCAGGGCAGGTGCATGTACAAAATACAAATGCAACAGTTAAATTGAATCAGGCAGATAAATTCCCCATTAAGAAAAGACATTTCAGGACTGTCAAGACAATGAGAAATGTCTTCCCTGAATCATCAAGAGAGAAGGAATCTTGAGAGGTCATCTGGTCCAACCCTCTGCCTCAAGCAAAATTGCTCTGAATCCCCCCCAGACTGAGTACCAACCAATTGAACTTTCTGACGATGACTAGGGAGTGCCACATTCTAACATATTTTTCAATCCCAAACTAAGTCAATTCAGCTTTTTTGTCCCTGGAATACAGGCCTATCACCACTCACTCCTTTAGTTCATAGCCACCGTGTTCTCAAAGGCCATTCCTCATTCACTTCTTACCCATCCATTTTACATTCCCGCCTCCACCTCTGACAGAGTCCTGTGAGGGAACCAGGTTCCCTTCACGGAGCCTCAGCTCAGCTTTCCACTGGGGACCCTACCCAGAATGGGTTGCTCAGACTCATCCCCACTTGCTGGGCATCCAGTCTTTGGTGCCACCCTCCAAACTTTGTCTGCTCTTTGTCTGTAGGGAGGCTCTAATTCTGAATTTAACAATTTGGAGACACCCCTCCCCTTAATTTTCTCCTCCTAATTATTATGTTGAAACTTAACCTGCAATGTGATGGTATTAGGAGGTGGGGCCTTTGGGAAATGGTTACGTCGTGAGGGTAGAGCCCTCACAAATGGGATTAGTGCCCTTATAAAAGAGACCCCAGAGAGTCTCCATCACCATACCCACCACATCAGGGCATGGCAAGCTGGTGATCCTTGAACCAAAATTCAGTCCTCACCAAGCAAATCTGTCAATATCTTGATCTTAGATGTCCCAGATTCCAGAACTGTGAGAAGAAAAGATCTGTTTAAGCTACCCTATCGATGGCAGTTTATTATAGCAGCCTGACCAGAGTAAGACAGCAGTTTATATGGAAAAGATAAGGGAGGCAACTCTTTCTGCCTACTTGTGTCTGAGCAAGCGTCCTTTACTTTACTTTCCTTTTTTATAAGAAACCTGCCTTTGTATACAAAAAATAAAGGGGGAAAGATAAGAGAGTGGTGAGTTTTAAGTTCACCACAAACTCAGTATAAATTAACAATGTATTATTACCCAAAATAAAAAATAAAAGGAATTGAAGTCTCTACGTGGTATTAGTGAAAACTTAAATTCTGTGTTGAGGATGAATATGTCACTGTGCTGGTGGATACCTGAACACCTAGTGTGTATCAAGGGAGGAAGGAGCAAGATGATGCTAGGAGTTTCTACAGCAAGAAATGGTAGAATTATAAATTCTTTAGGTTCCTTGTAAAAACTTCAATTGATTGGACTGATTACTGTTCACATGATTAACATTTCCCACTGACCTCATCATTTCACATTTCTGAATTCTTGGGGGCTTTGTAGAGGTGCAAATCACTTAAGAAGAGATTGCAAGTGGTCAGAGCTGCACACAGGACTTTCCTCCTGCCTGTCATTTCTCTTCTTCTCCAGAGGGGACACTCTAATGGAATAGAACTCCTCTGCAGCTCTCCTTGGTCCACCACCCACTGACCATGACTGCCAAAGCTGCAGAATTGAGACTTCCTTGCCTCTAACTTCCTTCCAACTTTCTGGCTTATTGAACAGAAATATATGATGAGAGGAAAAAGCCAGAGTTCCACATCATTGCAGTGCCAGGCTCCTCCAAATGAATTTCCACTGCAGATGTTTAATGAAGTAATCAGGAAACCTAAGAGTCAGTGATGGGGCCACAGCACCCCCAGTCAGGGCTCAACCACAAAAAAAAAAGAGGAATTTTCAACACTTAAGAAAGGCTCCTGAACATTCTGACAATAAGGATTTTAAGGTCCTGATTAACACCACCTATTTCCTTCATACTTGTACCTTGGATTCATCAATGGCCTAACTCCTAAAAACCCTTCTCTTTCTACTCATTCAGCAAGCATTTCTTGAACACCCTGTATCTGTCAGGAGAATTAAAATAGCCGTTCGCCCACATGGCTGATAAGAGGCAAAAAAGTTCAATTGCTTTGGAAAACTGTTGAGCAGTATCTACTAAAGCATACGCATGCCCTGCAAGTCAGTGATTTCTGCAGAAATGTATGCATGTGTTTTTATCCAAAGATGTGCTAGAATATTCACAGCATTACTGGTAACTAGAGCCAGAAACATCCAAGCACCCATGCTCAGCAGAGTAGGAAAAACAAGAATTTGCAGCATTTTTCCACAGAAGACTACTAGACAGCAATGAGAAGGAATAACCTGCAGCCACCGCAATAGGAATGAATTCCACAAACAAAATGCTGACCAAAGGAAGCCACACATAGAAAGGGCAGGCCATGCCATCCTTTGTACACAAAGAACAGAAGCAGCAAAATGCATCTATGCCTGGGAGTGAAGGTCGCAGGCTAGCCTGGGGTGGGGGGCAGAGGCCCGGGGGACATGAATGTGTCTGTTGATGAGTTGGTGATGTGGCATTTCTCGATCCCAATGGTCATATGGGTGTGCCCAATGTGGAAACACTCACCCAGCTATATTCTCATAGTGTGTGCATCTTCCTATAGGCGTCTTAAACTTCAATTAAAACATTTTTTTTTAAAGTCTAGCCTAGGACTTCAGTTTATCAGACAATGCATTAGAGACATAGAAAAGCTAGTGTACTGGTCAGCTCAGGCTGCCGTTAAATAATACCATGGGTCTTCTATGCAGGCCCTTGGCACCAGCACCGTGGGTACGTGCCTTGGCCTTTGTACTTAGTACCAGGAAGCTCAGAAGTCGCTGAGGACATCATAAAAGGCATGATAAACAGTGCAAGAAAGCCCACTTGGGCACAACCTAAAGGCAAACCCTTTTAGGGTGCTTCTCATGCAAAGTAATTGTGCTGGAATAGGTAGGAGTTGAAGCCGAACAGACACGTTCTGCCAGCCGGAAGTGCGTCAAGAGTCCAGCTGATCAAGAATGGAAAAAAAAGAAAAATCACAGCCTCTGTACCCAGTGATGGTTGTTTGAAATTTAGTGAGAAAAATGATGAAATTCTGGTTGCTGAATTTGGTCGCAAAGATCATGCTGTTGGTGATATTCCTGGAGCTCGTTTTAAGGTTGACAAAATAGCCAATGTCCCCCCTTGGCCTGATGCAAAAGCCCAAGATTATATGTTTTGATGGTGAAACACAGTAGAATAAACTTTCAAATGTAAAGGGGAGAAATGCCAAGGACTGGACAGCTTAAACAACAGACTTGTTTTCTCACAGTCCTGGAAGCTGGAAGTCTGAGATCAAGGTGCCAGTGTGGTCAGGCTCTGCTGAGGATCTCTCCCTGGCTTTGGGGTGGCTCCTTCTTATTGAGAGCCTATCTTCAGTGCACAGGCACAGAAACATAGACCTCACTTTTCTTCTTCTTATAAGGCCACTGATTCTACTGAACTAGGACCTCACCCTTATGACCTCACCTAGCCTTAATTACTCCATGAAGACTCTGTCTCCAAATACAGTCACTTTGGGGTTAGGAATTCAACATGGGACTTTTGAGGGACACGGTCCTGTCAGTAGATACCCTGCATCACTGTGTTCAAAAGGAGCGGCCTCTAGACAGCTCAGGAGCCAGCCAAGTGAAAGTGACCAAGAGGAAGTGGAGAGCAAGACAAGTTCAGCCAGGGCCCGTGTGGCAAGGGCCATCTGCCTGGAAAAGGAAGCTGGGAGTGGCTTACTGGAAGAGCAGAGAGGAATCAGTGTGTGGGAGGCATGCACGACAGCTGACCAGGCACAAGATCCACAGGCCAGGCCCTCCCTGGTGGCGCAGCAGTTAAGCGCTGCGCTGTGGAGCTGTTGGCAGCAGCGATGGGAGTTCGACGCCCAGCTGGGGAGAATCCCACACTGTGCAGCAGACCTCTCCTGCCTCACCCGCTGCTCCCCTCAGCAGTGTATTTCCTCGATCTGCCTGTTCTGCTCCCCACTCTGTCTCTGGTGAACCCTCTCGCCGCCTCACGCCTCTGGCCTGTACCCCAGCCTCTATGTATAAATAAATAAATCTATGTATTAATAAATAAATAAATAAATAAAATCCACAGGCCATGGGGAGATGGGCTGGACAGCGGCAGGGTGTTTGCCAGCTGTGTCACCTCTGCCAAGCAGGGCATGAAAGGGTGAATGCAACAGAGCTTGGAAAGGAGACCAGGGACTGGAAGGAGAGCAGCTCCAGCTGCCAGGAAGGGAGGAAGTCCTGTTGGAAGTATAGGCAGTGAAGTGCAAGAAAGGCAAAGGGAGGGGCAATGTCGGGAACATGGGTAGGGATGACGAGCACAGTGTGGGGGAGACAGCAACAAGAGCTTGCAACTGAGAGAAGCGGGGCCAGCCCTGAACTGCCTTCGATGCCACAGGGAAGGACCTGATCTTCATCCCATGGGAGGTTTTTTGTTTTTTTGTTTTTTTATAATATATATTTTTTTATTGTTATTTATGTCTTTTGCATTTTGTATTCCCCATGGGTTTTTAAGGAAAGGATGCGTAGATAGTCAGGTCACCACAAGGAGGCCTTGCTGTGAGCTACCACCATCTTGATGATGTAGCAACAAATGATTCTGCTGAGTAAGATCCTGTGCTTTTCTGAATACTTATCTGGTCATCATTCACCCCTTCTCACCAAGAGTTTGTCATCAGATCTCAGAGTCCTCAATTTGGAAGGGCCTTATAGTCATTCATCCAGCAGCTCTCAACTTGGGGGTTAATTGGATCAAATCTGTATTTGAGTCTCTATGGAGGTAAGAATTCTGACATGGGCTGGGGCATCCTGGATTATCTCTTGCCATGTAGGTTAACAGTCACAGGTTCCAGGGGTTGGGACTACTTTTCAGTCTCCCTCAACTGTATGAGAGGCAGAAGGGAGATGCTGGCCGGGCTGGCCACCGTGATTTGTATAGGTTAGACAAGTTACGTCAACATTAGAACCAACTGGCGAGTTTACTAAAAATGCAGGTCTCAGAGGAATTCAGATTCAAGCAGCTGAAGGTGGAGCCTGAGAATCTAAATTTTTTGAATGCCTCTTTCCCATATATCCATACCAGGAAACCAGAAAAAGAATGTAAATTATGTCCTAAAGTAAAAAAAAAGAAATCCAAAATACATTGAGTGAAATGTGAAATGTGGAACAATGTGTATAGTCTATTACATTTTGTACAAAAATTGGATGAGAGAAAGTAAGAATCTATATTCATATCTGCTTATATGGGAAACTTCCATAGGGTTCCACAGAATTACTTACAATAGTGACACAGTGGGGAGAAATGAGCTGGTGGGGGGTGAGGAAGATTTGTCACTGAAAAGCTTTTTACATTTTTCTATTAAATAAAATTAATTCTTTAAAGCTCCCCAGGTAATTGCAATGAGCCCTGTTAGGAAGCGCTGGTTTAGGGCAAACAAGTAAATGGCCTCTACCGTGTCCAGTCTGCTCGGTAATGATGATGGGGAACTGACATTCGCATCTTTCTACAACTGATGCCCAAGATGAAGTTCATGCTAAAACATAAAAGAATTTTCCAAAGGCCTATACGAGGATGCCTGTGACTGGAACCAAGACAAGCACTTCTGAAACCTCCCCTCCTAGCCGGCTAACATCAGAAGCAGGGGAGGCTGGTGCACATGACCAGGGGCAGAGCCCTGGCCTCGGGGCTGTCCCAGCCTGGTCTTTTCAGTCTTCTACTGGGAATTGCTTTTCCTTTCCAGTGTTGAGCAGATTTCTCCCAGTGACCATCAAGTGTCCACTTCTTCCTAGAGACACACAAAGACGTGTCACCAGGCCATTCATTCTTCCTGCCCGCTGTCTTGCATGAGGCCATCGTCTCCTGCCTACCCCATCTGCCACCCCATCGTGTCCCCATCCCAGCTCCAAGCCACAAAGTCGCAGAGCTGGTCAACTGGGACTGAGACTGAGAGAATTACAATTTTAAAAAAAGAGGAGTCAGAATGAAGCCCTGAGGGTTCAATCTTTCCTCTCCATTGTCGGAGCAGATGGGGAAGGGCTGCTTCATGAAAGCCAGATTAGCCAGGAGAGGCATCAGCAGGGCCAGGAGGTGCCAGGAGGCATAAGGCGGCTGGATGCAGGGAGAGGCACAAAACGGCCACTAATTTGGGGGTGAGAGGCAGCCAGCTGAAATGCAGCTCTCTCCTGCCACTGTTCCACCTACTTCTGCCCAGACCTGCACAGGGAAGAGAAGAAAGACCCCTACCCCCTGAGAGCCAGTCCTCACGTGGTCCAGGTTACAGATCACACCAAGACCACGCAGGTCAGTGCGGAATGAGGACGCACAGACAAGCAGTCAGAGAAGCAAAGTGTCCCTGAGAGCAGAGAGGCGAGAGCCGAGAGCTGAGCGGGGCCTCCTGGGGAGAAGGTCTTGGGGTCTTCTATAGTGGCAGTTGGTGCCCAGGGCCACCATGTGCTTTGAGCGCAGAGCTCAGTGTTTTGCATTTGTTTCCTTTAGGAGGGGGCCACACTATCAGGGAAAGCTTTCAGGCAGCCCCCAGCCCTCCTTCTAACAAACAAGACAGTGGCACTCTCCCACAATTTGCACACTTCCTAAATTTTAGTTACCCTGCCTGTCACCATAGGGACCTCCACACCCCTCTTACACAAGAAACAGAAGAGAAGGTATCATCTGCGTTACACAGATGGGGAAAATGAGACAAAACCTGGCTTTGCACACCCGCGGCGTGTCTCTGCCTTCAGCAGCGCTCACCCCAATGCTCCATCCTGAAAAGGCCAGAACCGCTTCCCCACATGGTGCGTCCTCCTTCTGCAGCTGAAAGTTTCCCCAAGCCTGACACTTGGCCTGTCAGCTGCTGAGTACCCCCAGCCCCGGGAATAAGGCATAGATGCCAATGTGGCCACAGAGTCTCCCTGTTCAAGCAGCCTCGTGGATAGAAAAGAAAGTTGAGTCATGTTCCCCAGAGAAGGATTCGAGAACAGGGTGTGCTGGGGTGGGGGGTGGGGAGGGGAACAGGTGTGATGGGCACAGACACGCAGCACCCGGATTCCCCTTCAACAAAGGCTGGTGGACCCAGAGACCAGCAGTGTGGTCAGCGATCAGCCCCTCAAGGTCCCCTGAGCTCAAGGATGGCCTGCTCAGTCACGCCCTTCCAGGGACAACCCACATCCAGTGACAGTGAAGGCAAGAATGCAAAGGTCTAACTATTTCCACCCACCCTGGGACAGCAACTAAGAGCCAGCCCAGCACGAGTTCCTGTGGGTCACCCAGGCTGGGGTCAGCCTCACATCAGAGATAACATCTCCGCAACAGGGAATCTACCAGAAAGTTCATAGCAGAAACTAACAGATTGTCCTGGCCTCTCAGGACAGGAACTGACAAAGGCTCTAGGTGCTGGGTCTGCCCAACCCTGACCTTTTCCCATAACCAACTTCAGAGATGCCCGTTGCCATGGCCCTTGAGTCTATTACCCTTTTCCATCCTGTTCCCTCCCTCCTGGGGCAGCACCCTCATCCTTTGTTTTGTGAGTTTCCCCCAGGATGCAGAAGATATTGTTTACCAGCACAATTCATTGGAATCCATTGTTCTTACCACAGAGCCAGTTAAACAAAGAAAGGGCAGGGTAATAATTATCTCGTCCAGATGGCAGCCAGCAGTCCACCCAGGGGGAATTAGATTTCTCAGCCTGGCCTTATTGGGGCTCCTAGGAAACATTTCACCCTACCCCTCAGCCTCCCCAGATCAATTCACAATAACTTCTGATCATGAAAGGTCATCTCTTACATAGGAGTGAACTTGCTGAAAGGGGAAAGCCATCTCAGGTCAAAGACTGGGCTTCTAGCTTCCATCCCTCTCTTGGTTTTTGGACACAAGCAGGCTCACTTACTTTCAACTGTTCTTCTTCATTTGTAAAAGAAAAAAACAATGGCTGTCTGTTTCAATAAGGGGGTGCTTCTAACAATAAGTCACCAAAAGCCTCAGTTCATAGAGTTCAAGTCATAAAGGAAAATCTTACTTAGGAATATCTTACTTAGCAAGGTAAGAAGTGATAGTTCCCGGTTTGGCTCAGTGACGTCAGGGAGGCCTTCCTCAGCTCTCTTATTCAGCGCTTTCCCCACTCATGTTCACAAAACTACTGCCAGTGGCAGGACTCCAATCCTTCCCTCCAATTTGATTATGCCAGTTTGTCTGTCCTTGGACCTATAAACAGCAGCAGGAGGCTTCCAGGCTTACATTGGCTCCAAGTCATGTAGATTTCTCCTCTGATCCTGGGTGCAGCAATCAGGATTCAGTTTGAAAAGAGTAGGGAGGCTAGATACTGGGTAGGCTAACTGACTGTCCCCCTATAGCACACACACTAGCTGGGTTTTTTTAGTAGCTCAACCCCTTGACACCTCCAAGAGGTGTGCAGAATAAGGCTGTGAGAACCAGCTGTAAATGCAAAGATTTTTAGGAAGAACAAAATGAGAGTGACTGAACTAGAGCCAAGTCATTTTAGAAGCTGTGCCTTATTGATTGTGTTTTTCTTCTGAGGCCCTTGAGTTTCATTCCTCAGAATCTGATATGAGATATTCATGGTCCCTGCAATTCAGGAACTTCATGTGACACTCAGCAAGCAGTCCATTGTCCCAAATTCCACAAACAAACACACACAGATACATACCTCACATATACGCTTAACTTCTTGGTGTCTGAAGAACTTCAATTTTGTCCAAATGTCACCATTTACCTTGTCATAAATTCCAGAAAGATGACCCACCTCCCCAGACCACCAGGGAGTCTCATGTTTGGTCTAGGCCAATCACAGTTGTCTTAGTCCCTTTGGCAATGTGACCCAATATGGGCCAAGAGGACTCAGTAAAAAGTCAACTAATAAAGTAAAACAAAGGAGCTCTCCATTACAGCTCATTTGTTAAGGGGAGCAGTCAGCTGATGCTCTTCCCCATGAAGCCATCTGAGATGCTGTGTCTTTAGAGGACAGGACACCCACTGACATTTCTGTCACTATTCCTCTGATCATGACTTCTCAAGGGACGAAGACCCAGGATGACATTTCAGACTCTCATCCTCTCCACTCACTTGTCTGCAATGAGTGGGAAGGGGAGCAAGGATAATGAAATCAGGGTATGTTCTCATTAAATTATGTTCTCAAAAGCTAAGAACTCATCCCAGACAGGTTCTCTTAATGAACCCCACAAAGGTCTGCTGTTCCTAGAGAAAAACTGCAAGGTACTTTTGGGACCATTTGACATTCAGTCTTTAAAGAAATGAAGAGACCTAATATATTCCCTGAATAGGAAATTATCACCAAGACAGTGATCAAGTGCCCCCCATGCACACCCCTCTTCATTCTCTGGATTCCTGCTCTCCAGGCCAAATCCAACCTTGGGAACTTTCTGGGCCCAGCAGGCTGTAATGAGCCAAACTGAACTTAATGAGCTTGTCATTATTCATCTCTGCCAACAGACAAAAAGAAAAGCATTGCATGGCAAAAATTTTACACACATATACACACACTAACTAAACAATAATAAATATTTCTTAACTCAAATGTTGGCAAAATCAACCAAGCCACAGAATGCAAACCCTCCTGGAGGTATCCTACACAAACAGACAGGGGAGGGGGACTGACTTCCCCACCCCCAAAAGTGGAACGCACTTGGAAATGTTCCATGTTCCTGGGCTCGGCATCACCAGCCATAATTTATCATCATCTTCATATATTCTTATATAAGTAGTAATACAGATCACCCCAGCCAATTAATCAATCTGTAATTAGGAACTGACATGAACATTTACTACCATCAGGCATAATTTATATGATTACAGATGATTAAATAAAATGTAATTGAGTGAACAGGCAATTTGTTAAGCACATCTAGACACAGCCATATCACCTAGGGCGGGAAGCCCCTAACTCCCCCTACAGCCAGCAGGAAGCAGGGTCCTAGGAGCCAGCTCCTTGGGGTGGACAGAAAGTGGGGGAAGAGGATTCAGACTCCCAAGAGTGCCCAGTTGGGAGCTGTGGTGTAAAAGCAAAGCAACTCTCTGGACCAGCCCTTAGGACACTTTAGTGCCAAAATTTTTTGTACGAGATATCACCCAGACTTTCAGAACTTCCTAGAATTCAAGGAAGAAGAAGTTTAAACAATCTAAAGTTAAATTACATGTTTGGAGCAAAACTGTCCACAGAATTTCCCTTCTGCTCTTTGACCTCAGAAGCAGGCCCACTACCCTTGAAGGAACTCCACCACACAGAAGCCCATCTGCATGGTTCCAGGAGCGTTCTAACCAAGAAGGGGAAGTACTTAAACACCAAGTTGTACATGACAGAAAATGCCCTCACTCCTGAAAAGAAAGATTTCTATGTCATCAAGGGTCAAATTTTATATTACACTTTATTACTCCTCCCACCTTGAGGTTTTATTCCTCCTTTCCCATTTCAGAGTAAAACAACCTAAAGTCAAACTTAACATATAGTCCCTGGGTATCTACGCTAAGTCAGATACTATGCTAAGTACTGCCATATTAAGATTGCAAGATATAGCTAATTAAAATACAGGAGGTCCAGTTAAACTTGCGTTTCAGATAAACAATAACTTGTTTAGTATAGGTTGTCCCATACAATACATCCTTATGATACCAGGCAAATGGGGCTTCAAAATTGTCCAAAGGCGGTGCCCAAATTGCTTACCGGTTACTATCTTGGTTCTGCACCCGCACACAAAATTGTAAGACTACTCAGGCTTGGGGAACAATAACAATGGGATTTATTTAACAAACAGGAAAAAGCAAAGAATTACTAAAGTCAACATATGGCCGTTTACCTTACTTAAAGCAATGTCCAGCCCTTTAAGTCCCAGAAAAGTAACAAAGGTGACATCTTCCCGCCACTGCTGACATGGAGCTCCTCTTCCAAACAATAGGCCATGTTTCCAAAATGGCGTCTTACTCCTTCTGCAGATGCGCAACAGCCAAAGTGTAAGCCAGGTTCCAACTAATGAGGACGACACAGAACACAACTGAAGATGCTCCCGGAACTGCCATGGTGCCCCAGCACAGCACCAGGCCAACAACACTGAAAGGCAACAACAGTGGCCAAATGGCCCAACAGACTGCACTCACGCATTTTAGGAAGGCGCCCGCTTCAGGCCTCGGCCTTCTTCCTTCGGCTGCAGTAAAGACAAAACTGGGAGAGGTTTCAGTCACTTGGCTACTTGCAAAGCCTCCAAAGTAGCTGGTCCTAAAGTCATTTAAGACTCCAAAAATGCTCAATCCAAAATTCTATATCCCGGTGGCTCAAAACTTCTGGCGTCTGATTTCCAAACTCTCAATCTTGGCGGCTACATTTTCTGCCGCTTCTTTTCCTATGTCATGGAGACTGACTTCCTCTTCTCCTTCAGTCCCTTTTATTTCTCATCAGACTCTCCACCCCAAACTGCAAACTTAGCATTTTCCCCGGGGCTATTCATTCTCAAGAGCAAACTCCCTCCAGGGGGCACCACCTTTTCTGGATTTTGGACTCAGCCTGGTTACACTTGTGTCTCTTTTGTTATCATTAAATCCTCAGGACAACTCTCTGAAGTTTCATCCATGTTTCCATAGAGGAAACTTACCATAGAACCTTCACTCTGTCTGCTCCCTCCACCAGGGCTCCCGCACCACCCATTTTGTCTGAATCTCCTCCACTGAGACTCAGAGCCGGCTTTACTTGCTTCAGGAAGCCACTTCCTACCCTCTCAGATCTCCTAACTACCTGTTTACACTTCTGTCACAGCACTTAGCCCCATTGTTTAACAATTACTTTTCCATAATCCCCACCCCCTCCACCTGAATGGAACCCCTGCAGGCTTGCCTGAGCTGTATTCATCTTTGTAACCTCACTAGCAAGTGTTTCCTGAATAAATAAGAGATATTAAGATTTGCCCAGATTCACACACCTGTTGTGTGATGGCACCTGAATAAATCCTGAGAATTTGGGGGTGCCACTGGACCCCAAAACTTATTTCATAAGCATCACCCTATTTATATGTGTGTGTATATTTTTATTAAATATATATTTATATTGTATATAACACATTATGTTTATAAACCACATGGCCCTTGTCCACAAGAAGTTTCCAGTCCAATTGGGGAAGCAGTGAGTCGACAGAATCCCTTTAGAACATGCAAGTTTGGGGGTTCCAGGATGCCTCTCAGTCTGCCTGCTAACACTTCTGCCCCCATACTAATTACTCTCGGTATCTGTTCATCCTGTCAAGCACTTTGGGCTCCATCAGGATGTAACAAAACCTGCCACATTACCTAGTTTTTAGCCCAAAATGCCTTCTCTGGCTTGTCAATTCATCCTATTCACCAGATCTGTTTCTAATAAGCATTGATTAATGCTTCTAACCAAGTTACTCCCCTTTGAGGTTATGCAAAAAGATAAACTACAGCCCTGCGTACACTTGCTAAGGAAAACAGACATTTCACTTTCAAGTAAACTTCATCTCTAACTTCCTCTAACTTTGTAGCAGTCACAGAGTGCCAGAGTGCCCCCCCCCCATTCCATATACAGAAGCCCTAATCCCCAAGGTGGTTGCTTTTGGAGGAGGAGTCTTTGAGAGATGTTTAGGGTTAGAGGTCATATCCTCATGAAGGGATTATTGCCTTTATCCTGCCCTACTCCTGCCCCCTCCCTGCTCCACCTCACCAGCTCTCTGCATGTGCCCAGGGAAAGCCAAGTGAGGCTACAGGACTATTTTCTACAAACCAGAAAAGGGACCCTCACCAGACACTGAACCCAAAGGCACCTTGACCTTGGACTTCCCAGTTCAAGTGGGAAGTCCACTTATTTTGCACAGACCAAACATACAAAACAAATTTTTGTTCTTTATGTCACCCAAACCATGGAGCTTTGTTATAGCAACCAGATGGACTAAGACAGAGTTTTCAGTGTTAATCTGACCTCACAAGAAGGCTGGGCTTGGTTCCTGTGTTCTCTGGATCACAGCTGTGTGCTCCTACAGAGATGGTTTAAGTTTATTAATTAACAGCCAGACTCCATTCTCTTCCTCATACAGGGTGGCGGGTTTCTAAGAGCTTTTGAGAGATTTATTTTTATCCTTTGAATGGATAAAAGACATTAATGAAACCATTTGAGACTTCAGGGACTGGGCTCCACCCACAGAAGCCAGAGGAGGTAAGCATGAGTGACTGTTAGTTATTAAATGTCCTCTCAGCAAAGGCGCATCACCAGACTGGGCTGACGGGCATTAAGTGTGTGGAAAGTAGGGAGAGTGTCATACATGCATTATGTATAAAGAGGCACCCCCATTTTCTTACATAAAACAATTAATGAAATCACTTTGTGAAAATGTAGACTCCCTCTCTGCAACTCAACACCAGCTGGTCCAGCCCTTTAACTTATAGCACCACGTTGTGATGGCTCCCACAATTTGGGTCAGCACACTGTTTAAACTCTTAAGTGAAGCCACTAATCTCCATTAATCTGACTGTAAAGATGAGACATAATGCTTAATACAAAAGCATAAGAGTTGGTAATGCATGTTCCCTGACAGGCTGCCTTAATACATACCACCTCCTGTCCAAAGGGCAAGGTCTTTGGGATTGCATCTAACCTTTCCAAATCTTCCTGACCCTACCTGGAAATCTCTCCATGGAAAGGACAAGGACCTGAAGGTAGCATCCACCATGATGCCCAGAAAGACATTCACTCTGTGGGGTCTCTGGCACTCAGGCCTCCACCCTCTTTCAAATGGGCAGCACAGCGATGAAAGGCTGGAGTGTAGAACTTGATACCGCTATGACCCTGTGATGGAGGCAAAGAGCAGAAAAATTGGGATGGAAGCATCACAAGACCAGAAACTGGAGGTGGGGGTCAAAATGATCAATACAATCTTTAAAACAGTTACAGAGAAGAAAAATCCTAAATACAGGAACTCCTAAGGCGCCAACTGACTGCTATCGAAAATACCTGGGGGCGCAGACCAGAGTGGGGATACAGAGATTGAGGGCCATTCGAGAATGGCCAGTTCTCACAAATTAACCCAATCACACCCTCAAGGTGGTTAATTTAACAATAAAAATTCCACAAAAAATGAACCCCTTCCCCCTAAAAGAGCACTGTATCAGCACAATTTCTGCACTGGCAAAATGCAGCTTTTCCAAGACTGCTCATATGTCTATGCTTTGTCTCTCTCTGTTTCATTCTCCTTTGCTTAGTAAATACTGCCTTTTAAAATGTAACCTTCAGGACTCCCTGGTGGTGCAGAGGTTAAGTCTCAGCACTATGAAGCTATCAGCAGCCACTGCAGCATGAGTTTGATCCCCGGCCAGGGAGCTAACCCACACAGTGCAGCAGATCTCCCCTGTCTCACCCGCTGCTCCCCTCAGCAGTGTACATCAGTAGATCTGCCTGTTCTGCTCCCCACTCTGTCTCTGGTGGGTCCTCTCACCCTCTGCCTATACCCCAGCTCTTGTATGCATAAATAAATAAATCTTAAAAAAATTGTTACGGGTGTTTCATGGGTATTTCATGAGCTAATAGACAGGAAGCACTAGGAAGGCGCTGGTCCCACTGTAAGTGCTCAACAAATATTAGTTATTACTGTGATAGGACAAGCATGGGTCGTGATTCACATGTAGGTGGTTTTATGGATTATGGTTTGAGAAACATTATTCCAGAGGAAGGAGAGGCAGGGCTGAGGACAATGGACAGCACTTATTCTATGGTTGGGACTTTCTGAAGTCCTGAAGTGCCCCCAGTCAGGAAGAGAGCTCTGTCCATGTTCCCCTGCGTAGTCAGAAGCCCCTCCTCTTAGGTGAGCTTCCCATAGCTGGGAAGCATCTACTGTACCTACTGGTCCGTGAAATCTATCGCCATCTGGGCAAGTGACAGGTGATGATGTTTTGATGAGATGTTGGGTTCAGTGAGTGCTGCACCATGTGGGTCAGCTCCCTGGCTGGGAATTGCACTCGTGCTGAAGTGGCTGCCAATAACTTCATAATGCTGAGACTTAACCCCTTGAGCCGCCAGGAAGGCCCCCCACCCATAACAATTCTATAAATATAGCTGTAACTATTAATCCTCACGGGGGCATAATTAAAGGCTTCAGAAAGGAGGTGACATTTAGTTGAACTATGGAGAACTGATAGAAACATGTCATTTTCCAGACCTCACTTATTAATTCAGCTTTCATCAGGAGGAATTCTCATTGAATTTGTGTGCCCAAAGTCTCTACCACTAGCTCACTAGGAATAAGGGAGGACAATATATGGATTGTGTTATAGCTACTGACACCGTGAATTATGAGAGTGACTGTGGGTTCCGGGTTTGTCGTTAACTTCTGAAGACACTTATCCTAATCCAAAGTATAACTCTTTTCCTGGCATTTTGAGAGTCTGGCTGCCCACATCATGCACAGTTAAGTCATCTCTGCTCTGGGTTTAAAGATTAACCAGGAAGCAGAAAAATTAATGCTCAAATTTTGAACATTAGAAAATTTCCTACGTATTCACACCATATGGTAACTACTGGCTTTAAGTGCCCAGAACCTCAGCCCCATCTAAGATGTCAGCATCCTCCTGGTAGCAACTTCTAAATCCAGATGTTCTAGGAGGGACTAGTGATGGCATCACCCTCTCGGCCACAGTAGGGACTATGGATGAGTTTGTGACCCAAGGAAGAGTCAGTCAGAATCCTGATTGATTTTGGGGCTTTCCTGGCAGAAGGAAATAAGAAAGCCTTGAACCAGGGCTCCCAGGCCATGCTCTCTATTCCACGGAGGCACTGTCTGCATTAAAGAGTGAAGTCAGGCCGAAATACAGAGACAAAGAGCAGAAGTGAGAGAAATTGCTGTCTTTGGGTTCCTGAGGCCAACTCCAGGCTTGCCGTTTGCACAATTAGGTTACCAGGGCCAATAAATGTTCCTTTTAAAATATAAACTAATTCAGGATGGTTTTCTGTTACCTTACGACCAAAAAAATGCCCAGCTCATAAGATACATCTCTTCTCTCTATTTAGGTTGGTATCTCAGGGACACGAGGATGAAAATAATTTGTATCGGTGCTCACCCCTCATTCACGTCTGCATTCGTCCTGCTGCGTAACTCTCTGCATTTACCAGTTGCTGAAGGCTGAGGCCATGGGGTGAACAGGGCGTCCTCACAGAGCTTACAGTCCAAATACTCCCAGAAATAAGTAGTTGTGCTACTATTCTACTAAATGCTATGAATGATCATGATAATCCATTATGCATCCTACTGGGGAGTGAGAGTGGGGGCAGAGAAGTCTCCCCTGAAAGCTGAAAGCTGAAAGGTGAATGAGAGTCATACAGATAATGAAGGAGCATGAACTTGGGGGGGGGGAAGTGGGTTATAGTGTGAAGGCTCCAGGGCTATGGGGCAGCCACAAGGAGCCACAAGGAGTGTTGGAGAACAATGAGGTAGAAACAAGACTGAAGGGCCCAGATGGTTTTGGCCTGGTCGGCCATGCCAGGGGGCCTGGGCAGTGCTGGAAGGTTGTAAATGGGATAGTGGCGCAAGTGGGTTGACATTTTGAAAGTATGACTGGCTGCTAGGGTGGGTACAAATGGGAAGAGGCCAGAGTGGGCAAGACTACAAGAGTAAGGAGGTAGCTGCCATCACCCAGGCTTAGCCCGGGCTGTTTGGTGGAGTGGACAGATTGAGAGAGTTACTTAAAGTCAGAATCAAATAGTTACTGACTAGCTCCAAGGGCAGGTGGGAGGAGGACTCCTGTTTCTGGCGTGGGCACCTGCATATTTGTGATCCTGCTGCTGGACCTGGGAATGCTAGAGAAGGAGTAGGTGTGAGGGGGAGATTCAAAGGTCAAAATGGGAGTTTTATTTTAAGATATCTGAGAGCCATCAAAGGGTGGGTAGGTAGCAATGTAGGTACCTACAGTGGGTAGGTAGTAGTGTATGCGTTACTACACAGGAAACACAAATTGATATGACAGGTCTTACTGCCTCGTCTTACAGGTGAGGAAAGTGAGGCTTGCCTCAATATAGGGGACAATGATTTAGGGGGCCTACTAAGAATAGAACCTAAATTTTCTACATCCTAGTGCAAGTATTAATCAGTAAGCCATGCTGAATTCTACTAAATCTGATTAAACAAGCAAATCAAAGATAATGTTACAGAACAGGAGACTTGGGGGTAAGTGCCATAAGGTCAACCTCAAATTGTGCTCTGTGAAATCAACGTTGATAACCTGACATGGAATCTGCCCTTGTGTTTCATGCGACTAATGATCGGGCCTTCCACTGAGCACGTGTCCAACCAACTGGGGCTTAAAGCATCATCTGTGCTATGCATTTGCACCAAATGTTGCCAACTATTATTGGTTAAAAACTGTCAAAATCCATTCATTCCAATTGTGAAAAGGAAACTATTTCTCAAATTGGTCTACCAACAGCACCTTCCAGCTATATATCCAGATGAAAGAGACAAGTGGAATTTTGCTTAAAAAAAAAAATCAATAGATTGGCTCTTATGGAAGTCATTAATGCAAACTGTTAGTGAGAGAGGCTGATTTTTCATTCCTGGTTGGCATTCCATAAAAAAAAAAATATTGAATTAGGCCGTGAACAAATATGATTAAGAATCATCTCCATATGGTCTGAAGTAAGGTCTCTGGTCCACCGACTGGAAAGAATGGATGTGTCTGGTTCAGAGGGGGAGCTAAAGCTGGCTGTGCAGGAGGGCTTCGCTGGACTGAACCTAGATGTAGTGGGAACGCCTCAGATTCTGGAGCAGGAGTATGAGATGACAAAAGTTGCATTTGCAAAACAACCCAGCCTGGTATTTCACTTGGCCCTAGAATCAAATTGCTAACTAGAAGAGTTCCTTGGGGACAGAGACCCCATTTTCAAGACAACTTTCCCCACCCTAGTTTCTTACTGAGTAGTTCATGCACAGAAGGGACTTGCTAGAAGCATGTGGAATGGTAGCAGCAAGGACTGGGTGCTGGGAAGAGTTTTATGGAAGACACTGATTTCTTTGTTTTGATCTGCCATTATAAAACATGGGGGGGCCGTCAAGGGGGTCTAGGTTGTAAAAACAAATTTTTATGGGTTTCTGACTTTGTGCACAGGATGTAGTCTTGGTTTTATTTCTAAATGAAACTTGTCAACCAAAAACCACAACTGGCACGGGAAAGATATATTTTGAATTTCTGAGTTTGTCTCAGATAATGAGGTTGGGGCTTCCCACCACATAGGAACTATGGGATGCTTTCCACAGTTTTCTGAGGAAAACCTGGGTTTTGATTCTAGTAGCACAGGTCCTGCCATACTGGAATCTGGTCTGATACTGGCGCCCACAGCCCTTTTAAGGAATCAGTGGGTGTTCTCTGGCTCTCCCTGGAGAAGTCACACCATGCTTCATGGGTACATGTGACAAAAGCTAATGGACTAAGAATCCTAATGCTTGGGTCTAGTCCTAACTCTGCTACAACTTCAGCATGTGGACTCGGACATGTTGTTTTGCTGTCTATGCCTCAGTTTCTTCCTGGAGTAGGAGGAGAGATGGACCTAGAATGTCTCCAAGGCTCACGCTTAGAAGCGTTACAGAGCAGATCATTTACTAGTTAAAATCACTCTCTCCACACATTTTTTCAATGAGGATTCTAGATCAATGTTAAAGAAAGTAAGAGAAAGATGCCTCTTCAAGAATTAAAAGGCACACATAGGAGGGTGGGTTGGGGAGGGGGAGGGCAGCCCAAAGGCACCCCCGAGCCATGGTCAACCATCTCCATCTGCATTTTACTCTATTCTGAAAGTGTGCGAGCTCAGGTATTGAAGAGACGCCTGGTAATGACCCTCCAGGGAGCTCCCACTATCAGGATCCAGGTGCTTCCCTCATGGCCCTGCCAAGGTTGAATTAAGAATTCCCCAGTGTAGGAAATGCTTTGGAGAAAAGTTTTTGGAAAGTTTCCCCTGAGGAAGCCATGCTCTGGGAAAGGGACACCAGAATGGAAGAGGGAGTGGAGGGTCCAGTTAACTACTTCTGAAGAGGAAGAATTTATGTCATTTATAAGCCTCCATCTCCCTCTGAATCCCACTTCCACCCCCACGTGGACACTGCCCACCAGAATAGGAGTCCCCAGTGGAGAGGGGCTCCGTTTGTTTAAAAAAAAGCCCTGTTCTCTTGGCCATTAATCATGCCTGTAAGAGCGTTTATTAATGCCCTGTCAATTGTTCAGAGTGAAGGCAGCCTGTCATCTGTCCTCCCTCCCCGTTAGCTGTGTGCAAACACTGGTGATTAAGCGCCAGATTTAACATCCTCATGAATATTTAAGAGGCTGTTTTTGAAAGTTTCCTGTCCTTTTACACTAATAGCCCCATTAAAACCTGTTTACAAGCCAGTCAAGAGAGTAACTGCATGCACTTAAAACATGAGAGTGCTCCCCCAAGAGGGCACAGGACCACATGAGGATCAATACGCTGCTTAAAGTAAGACTGTCTGCCCATCCCCAGTGGAGCCCAGCCCCTCGAGAGCCACGCAAAGGAGCTGGAAAGGACCCAACTTGTTAATTAGGCCAGCAGGGGCGGGGAAGCTGTCCCTCACTACTGGGCTCCCCACTGCCCTGGGAAGGGTGACCCCCCCCCCAGATACTTCATAGAAGTTGCCCAAATGATGTCAACAGCAGCCAGCCCAGGGCCACCCCAGGAAAGGAAGTTTGTCTTGGGCCTGCTCACTTCTTGGTCCTTGTCCTCCTTCCACTTCCAGCCCCAGCCCCTGCTTCTGTTCCACAGGTCAAATAATCTTCTCCAAGAAGTTAATAAGATAAGGGCTTAAGGAAAAATACTATAAGGAAGGGACACCTGAGAATCCCCAAAGGCTTTAAGGCTCCGGAGGGATGAGAGGTGAATTTGTGAAGGAAATGCTGCACAAATTTGTGCAGGAGCTGTTTTTTCTGGATGAATAGGGCTGGTTCTCCATCAGCACCTGAAGCTGCCTTTCGTGCAATTAAAAATGAAGACAGAGTGAAAAACCACTTTCTCTTTGAAAGCAGGGGGAAATTACCTAACATTGCCTCTTCTTCCTTATATCACAGGCATGAAACAAGGGGGCATTGCTGGAAAACAGTGCCTGGGGGCCAGGTGTATCCTATTTCCTCTCCCAGCCCCAGCAGGCAGCTCACTGGAGATGGGCAGGTGCACGGAAGGCCCTCCCCACTCCAGGTAGAGAAACTACCAACCACTAGATCTACCTCCCCATCAGTTGTCTGGGTCTGTGCTGAAAGAGTCCAAGAATCCCCTTTAGACCAGTGAGACATGCCCCAAACTTTACACCTGAATTCCTGTTATTCTTTGCCAAGTTCATCATATGGACCACCTCACGTCCCAGTAACACCGTGGGGTCCCTCGAAATACAAGCCTGACATATCTACTTCCTATCTGACATATTGCCTGGCCCAGTGATGAACATTTCTTTCTTCTATAATGGAATAGATGCATGATGATACAGTTTATGCTGATATGTAATAATAATACAATTGCAGCAATACACACTAACCTGGTACCGAGTAATGTGTGAATAGCTCCTCTCCAGAAATACTGCAAGAACCCAAAAGTTAAACCGAAAGGCTTCTGAACAACCAAAATAAAAAGTGCAAGATCCATGCACTAAAATGCAAGCATTTTACTTGTCAGGCCTGTGGGCCAGCAGGTTAATGACACTGTTAATAGGATTCCAGTCAGTTTCACTCCGTACCTCTAGTCAAGTAGGAGGAGGAGGAAGAAGCTAGACACAGCACACTGATGGTAGGAAGAAGCCATAGTTCTAGAGAGTGAATGAGAATACAAAATCTCTAAACAGGTAGTCAAGAGCCTCTACAACAATCTGGGGTCCTTCATTTCAGGCGCAAGGAGCATCCCCACCTCCACGTGACCTCAGTTGTCAAAAAAAGGTACTAATCTGCACTGCCTCGTGCATAATGAAGCAAGAAATGGTGCGATACAATGCTTTTGAAATTCCATCTATAAGTGCTAAAACTTCTATAGTTTGGAAGCTTAATGGGCTAAGCCTTCAGCTATCCAGAAAATTCATCTCTGGAATAACACATTTTTCCTCAGAGTTTTTTTCTTTGATTATATTTGCATTTCATGTTGCCACCAAAGAACATTCAAAAGAATCAGCATTCCAAAAAACTAAGGTAGGTTACAACACCCAGAAACTGGTTTCCTTACTTTACAGTTAATGGTGTGCTATCTTGGGTGACACTGTCTCAGGAGAGCTGAGTGTTACATTTTCAGGGATTTTCTGAGCTAGTGTTAGACACAGCCACTATTAGACATTAAATCATATAAGCTTACAATGAAAAAATGATACTAAAAGCAAAGGTAATAAATACTCAAAATTCATCACTTCCTAGGCATTTTCCTAGGTTTCACTATTGCCTATGCTCTTGTTTATGCCTATGATATTAGATGATGAGATAGCTCACAGTGGTGCTCCTCCCCACTTCACATCCAGGGACATCACTTGGGTAGCTGGAAATGGCCATGTTGAGAATATTTACACCATAGATATTGGCAAATGCTACAAATAGAGTTTGTTTTCCCTTAGAGAGATGGTTGTAAAATTTGTTCCAGAACATCACTGTTTATAACTCACACTTCAAGTGTGGATTTCTGAATAGGCAGGGGAAGGCTGCTATGTGCAGGGAAGTGGAAAGGGTACTGAACTTGTTCTTGGGTGGCCTGGGTGCCTCTCCTGGCTCTGCCTCTAGCTCTGTGACCTCAGGAAAGTGACTTCCTCTCTCTGGGCCTCCCCTTACTCTTATATGAAATGGGAGGGTTGAACTAGACAATCTTGAAGGACCCTTTTGTTTCTAACATTTTATGACTCCTGCTTTACTTTCAGGTTTTCCAGCGACAGAAGTAACACATTCTGGCAGTCACCAGTTGGGAGAGGAGTTTACATGTGCAACATTTCCTCTTTCTCAAATACTGCCTGAAATAATATTATAGCACATGTGGTAAAGCAGCCAAAAGGCCCCAGACTAGATTGATGGGCTCACAGAACATGAACTCCCCATCGATTTCTACTCTTCCGTTAGCCTACAACTTGCCATTAGCATATTTCTGAAATTCAAGGTGTTGTCTAAATAACGAAAGCCCCAAGGAATCTTAGTAGTTGTTCAATATTATGACTCAGAGACTTACATAGCAATGGCCTAGAAATTGAAAAGACTCGGAGTCAGATGATTTGGATTTGTGCCTTAGCATCCGATTCACTTTCACTGCTGTGTGAATGTGAACAAGTTAAACACCATCCATAACCAGTTTCCAGTTAAATGTGAAAATTTTCTGGTAGTATAAACTAGTACAACCTTTTTAAAGAGACATTTTGGTGGGCTTTTCAGCAAATTAAGCATCTATCTTATGACTGAACAACAATCCTCTTGAGTTTGTATCCCGGAGAAATTCCCACCCAAGCCCATCAGTGATTACATAAGAAAATAAGTGCACAAAGTGGAGGCATCAAGGTTTTCACTAGGGAGTGTAGGTGAGCAGAACATGATGACATGGAAAGTGGAATATTATGCATGGAGTGAAATATTATGCAGCATTGAAAAACAAGAGAGTAGATACACATAGCAATGCATATTGTTCATGAAAACACACTTTGGCATGAAAAAGTTATAAACCAGAATGATATCTACAGGAGATTATCACTTATTTAAGTGAAAATTGCATGCACATTAAACAAAATATGCATTTTACATGTATACATATAAATAATGCGATAAACATCAGACATTTAGAATGATTGCCTCTGTGGAGAAAGGAACTTGTGAGCTGGAGAAATGGATAAAAGATGATAGAGAAATTGATTGATTATTCAAACAAGAGAGGCCTGGGCACAAACAACAACACCAGTGTGCTGTGTGCTGAAAATGATTGAATTGGTCCTCTAACTCTCAGTTAGAGAGTAGTGAAAGTTATAATAATACTTTACCTACCTTTGAGGAGGGTCAAATGGGTAATGTACGTGAAGATTCTCTGTCAACCATGAAATGTTACTCAGGTATATAATTACCGTTATCTTTATAGCACAGCTGAGAAACAGTCAAGAGGAACTGAAAGGAAGATTCCAGAAATATGGCAAAGGGGCTCATCCATCTGTCTTGACAAGTCAAACTAATCAGGTTAAAAGTCTCTTAATTAAATGTGTCTCTAAATTACAATTTTTTAAATAAAAACCATGGCCACTGTGATTCTTCTTTGTGAGTTATTTGTGGCAGACACTGCCAATTGCCTGTCACAACCATCCTCCCCTCTTGGTGCTGTCCTATCCAGCTGTTGTTCCTGCAGCAACCTGCCTTTATTCACAAAGGATCCACTGTGATTGGTCTGAGGTAGCTGGGTAACACCCCTTCTAATGAGGAGCAATTGCCTTAGGGGGAAACAAGGACTGGCTCTGGTAAAAGACGTAAGGGGAGGTTCCCTTACAGGGGCCACCTGTAAGTATCTGTTTCCCATTAAAGAAAAGAGAGACAAGGATGAGTGCTTCTATTTCCTCTCGCCTTACAAGTGAGTACCTGAGGATTTGCTGTTTGCAGCTGAGGCGGCCACTTATAACCATAAGGCAAGAAGCCTGAGAACTGAAAGCCAGGCAGAAAGAGCGTGGCTCCTAGATGATGCCAGATGATTGGCCACATCCTATCTAAAACTGCCTGGACTTCTACTTGAGTAAATTAAATGTCTTCGTTACTTTAAGCGCTGTTGAACCCGCTGTTACTTGCAGCCAAACACTCCCTAGCCACGGTACTATTTAACCTGCTGTGTCCTTGAGGGAAATGTCCAGTTCTTATGCATGTTCTATACGAGTCATCATCCTCTTACCATCTTCCCAACATTTTCTCAAATGTTATATTTGGTGGGATCTGCAGGAGAAGAATTGTGATTTAAAGCATGTGGGACCTGACTATACTTTGTACCAACCGAGGATAGTCAGCAAAGACGAAGGAATCCAGGCCTGTCTGCACCGTCAGCAGTTTTGAAAAAGTTCCATGTACCAGATTTTACCTCTGAAGCCAAAGATGGTGAGACATGCCTGATAAGGATGGTCAAGGACAAATGTGGGGACTGGGGGGAAACCTGAAGCCACAGAGAATTGCCTTACAATGCCACACAGTCTTGATGTGGAAGCAGGTTTTGACTTGTTCTGTGCTGGCCCACCGGATCAATGGGGGAAAGTTAAGGAAGATTTCAGTTTTAACTTGAAACCTCCCATGAGAGTTGCCCAAACCTCATGATAGCTCATGCCATAAGGCTTCCGGGCCCTGGATGTGTCCAAATCAAAGGAACCTTCATTGAATTTTAAGTCTTTATGGTCCTAACCAAGCCCAAAATTCTAAAAGTATATAATCCTTTGGAAAAAATGTAAATTATCTTCAAGATGATGATTGAGTGAATGCAGGTGAGGGCAGAGGCCCCCGATGGAGGTGACCGTGCAGAGTAGAAAATCTGAGCTTCTCAAAGATTCTATTCCAACTCTAGATTTTTGGACAAGAGAAAGATATAACCATGTCCTTCAAAAGTTGAAAATAGACTTACCATATGATCTAACAATTCCACTTCCTGGGTAAATACCTAAAATAATTGAAAGCGTAGTCTCAAAGAAATTATTTGAACACCCATATTCATACAGAATTATTAGCAAAAGGCTAAAGGGTGGGAACAACAGGTGACTTGATAAACAAAATGTGGAATATTCTTTAGATGTTCCATATTTTCCTTAAGAGGGAAGGAAATTCTGACACATGCTATAATACTGGAAAACTTGGGGATGTCCTGCTAAGTTAAGTAAGTTAGTCACAATAAAACAAATCCTATATGATTCCACTTAAGTGAGGTACTAAGAAAAGTCAAATTCATAGAGACAGGAAGTAGAATGGCAGCTGCCGCCATTATTAAATGTGTGCAGACCTTCAGTTTGTAACGTGAAAACAGTTTTGGAGATTGGTGCACATAATGAGGATGGACTTAAGCCTGCAGGACTCTACATACAAAAACAATAAGAAGGTAAATTTTATGAGTATTTTACCACAACATAGGTGTCTTATAATACTCCAGTCCAGGAGATGTTTTCTTCACAGTCCTGGAACCCCCTGCCATCTCCTCCACACCTAGAGAAAAGACAAGTCCATTCTCAACACCACGAAGAAGTGGGGAAGGATGCAGTCACTGCTCAAATCTGCCAGCACCAGCCCTGCCTTGGAGACCTCATCGACCTTCTCCAAGTGACACTGGTTGACTCCTACTGGAGTCATTCCTCCATCTAAACAAAGAATCCTAAAAAGTGTCACCAAATTAAATAAGAATTGCCTTCCACATCATGCACTCTGACCCCTCTGTTCTTGAGACCCAGAGGGGAAAATGATTTTGCCTACAATCATGCTTGGCATTAGTGACACTCAAAACTAGAACCATCAGTGTTCTACGAACAGTCCCCCTAAACACACACAGGTAGGTTGGTGGAAGTATTATTTAGCATTGCTAAAGAACTTCATATTTGCAAAGTGCTTTATGCTCATCTATTATTCATGCACTAATGAGAATACTTAGATTGTGCCTTTTCTCCAAGGAGCTCAAAGCACTTTGTAAATGTTAACTCATTCACCCCCTATGTCCCAATGGGACAGACAGAAACCCTCACTCCTTGGCTCTGCACTTGGTAAAGAGTAAGCCCAGTAAGGCAGCAGATGTGATAGCTCAGAACCAGAGACATTCAAGTTCCTGTCCCCTCACTGTCTTCTAATTATCCAAAGAGTGCTCCTGACACAGAAATAAAAGTCCTAGAGCCCAGTGAGATATTTCTCTGTGGTTGAATGGCATGTATGATAGCAGAAGAAAGGAGTTTAAGTTGTAGGGAGTGGAAGAAGAAAGGAAATAAAGGTAAAAGGAATGTGTTCTAGCCATATTCTGACAGCCAGCATTTACCAGCTTTCACAAAGAATCAACTCACAACTCCTGAGTCATCTTATTGTATCTTCGTCTTGTTGCAAAACTTGGATTATGATTATCCCCCTTTTTCTTTTTTCCTTTTTAAAGATTATTTACTTATGCATACAAGAGCTGGGGTGTAGGGGTGTGACAGGATTCACCAGAGACAGAGTAGGGCGCAGAACAGGCAGATCTACTGAAGTACACTGCTGAGGGGAGCAGCGGGTGAGACAGGAGAGGTCTGCTGCGCCATGTGGGAAGCTCCTTGGCCGGGGATCAAACTTGTGCTACAGCGGCTGCGGAGACCTTCACAGTCTGAGACTTAACCCGTTGCGCCACCAGGAAGGCCCTATCACCCTTTTTCTTATAAGGAAAGTGGGCTTGGAAAGGTTAGGGAGCCAGACAGTGCCCTGAGACAGTGGCAGCACTGTGACTGGAAGCAGCCTGAACTCCAGGGCCTGGGCTCTAAGGCACTTCTGAAACCCCTTCTCCCCAGTGTTAAGACAATTGTGCCAGAAACCATAACTCAGTAATGTTACGAAATCCCATCCTTGGAAAAAAGTTACCCACTGAAGTCAGTAAGGAGACAGAGGCACAATGGAAGACACCCTCCCCAGAGAGCATTCTTACCTCTCATCACCTGTGACCGGTGTCAAGCATAGCCCAGCAACACACAGGGCTTCCTCTTCTCCACCAGACTGTAGTCCTGTGTCTTTGTCATCTCTGTATCAGTAGTGCCAATACGGTGCCTGATATCAGGAGGTGCCCCGCATGTATTTGTGGGAAAGGAATACAGATAAGACTTTGAGACAGACCTTAATATATGTTGGAAACAACTGTCAATGATATTGTGATTTTACATTTAAAATTACTGATACAGATTGTAAGTTTCGTTTTGAAATTTCACTCTTCACCCTCATCTTCCACAAATAGGGGACAATTGATCAAGAGGTTATTGAGTGCCTGTGGTGCGATAGAACTGGGGTGTACTGAAGATATCCATCAGATGGTCTTCATATTCCTAAAATTCACTTTCCATTTAGAGGTACGATGGTAACACACAAAAGGCAATTAATGAATTAATGAATGATAAATGTACATGCTAAGCAGAAGTTTAGACTAGAGAACTTTGGGGATCTAGGGGCTGGAAAAGGCTGCATGAAGAAAGTGATATCTAAGCAAAATCTAAAAAAGGTGGTCAAGTGTGGCTGGGAAGAAAGGAAGACATTCACACCAAGAGAATGCACGGAGCCAAGACAGAGCACTGAGCACAGTCCCGGGCGGGCAGGGGGAGATCTGCTGGCCAGGAGCAAAGGGGGCATTTTTAGGAATTTTTTTGCTAGATAGAAACTCCCTCAATTCCCTGAAAATCAACCATTGGCATGGGATGTACAAAAATCTATTCAACACTAACCCCAGTTCCAATGAATCATTCCTCTACCTCTTTGTTCATTAACAAGGGAGAAGGGTTTTAAACCAGGATATCCTGTTTTAATGAATACTAACTCACTGAGATTCAAAACTTGACTTGGAAGACCTGGGAATCAATAAAGAAGCAATGCATTCTAAATATATTAAAACTTCCTGGTACTGCAGTAATTAGAACTTCAAACACTAATAAAAGACCATACAGTTAATTAGCAGTAGTCATAAAAATCTAAGAACAAATATGCTAAGTATTAAATACAACAACTAAGGTAATTGCCACATACAGATGAAAAACTAAAGAGCGAGAGGTTAGGAAGTAGATATTCTTACCTCAGTAATGTCGGCTTGGGAACTGAAGCATTGTTTACCTTGGTCTTTGGGGCCACAATTCCTCATTATAGCAATATTGCTATCACACCACCTTTACTATTAATACCAGAATGTTGTATCTCTCATTTGCAGGTTGCCTGGTGGCCAACTAGGCACTCAGTAGATACATGTCAAATGAATAAAAGAAATATGGGGTCTCCCTTGTGGTGCAACCGGTTAAGTCTCAGCACTATGAAGCTATCACCAGCCACTGCAGCACGAGTTCGATGTCCGGCCAGAGAGCTTCCCACATGGCGCAGCAGACCTCTCCTGTCTCTCCCGCTGCTCCCCTCAGCAGGGTATTTCAGTAGATCCACCTGTTCTTCTCCCCACTCTATCTCTGGTGAATCCTCCCCCTCCCCAAACACACACCTCTGGCCTACGCCCCAGTTCTTGTATGCGTAAATAAATAAATCTTTAAGAAAAAGAAATATGGAATCACGTGATGGTCTGCCAGCCTACAAAAATGTGACACAAGCATTTGGAGGGTAAACAAAAACAACGATGCTGATTTAAATTTAAAGTTCTGCCTGATACAGAAGGGAGAAATCAGTGATTTCTCAGATAGCACCTCTGACCCAAGGAATATACCGTTATTAAATAAGGGGGTTAAAGGATTCCCTGGACGAGATGCCAGAGCAGCGGGAGTGCCGGCCTGAGGTCAGGGCCACTGGCTTCAGTTTCTATAACCACTGGGTATGCGCCCTGAGCCCCTTTTCTCTTCCACAAAATACACCTCCGGAGCAGGGATTTCTGCCCACTCAGTTTTAACCTGCATTGAATCTATGACTAAATCAGTACAACAAAGAATCAGAACTCACAAAGAATTTTCAGTTAACAGAATTTTCCAGTGTTGTGTTTGGATTTCCCTAGGAATAGGCTGTAAGACAAGGATTTAGTACAAATGCTTTACTCATCCTAGGAAGCACCAGAAGAGAAGTAGGAAAGTGAGGTGGCGAAGAGAAGGAAGGCAACAGAGAGTGAGCCCCCACTCAGGTGGCCGTGTGAACAGGCCCAGTCATCTGGCAGGAGAACGCACACACATAAGTTGGGCTACGTGCGGGGCAGATCAGCATGATGTGTACACACCTCCTTCCATCAATCATTAGCAGTGGCTACTCTCAAGGGCCTGAAACCCCCAACACTTCCATCCTGCAAGGAGAGTCTTGGATGCCTGCAGCTGTGAGCCGTGGGTGTGAATGAGAACAGTTAGTGTCCCAGGAATATGGACAGGCCTCCACAGCCTTAGCGACAATGGGGCACTTAACTGGGCACATTCCTACCTCTTGCGTTTTGTCCTACTATTTCCAGGGCGGTCAAATGCAAACAAGATCAGGTCTTGTGAGCTTCCATACAACCCAGCAATACCACTTTTGGGAATTTACCCAAAGGACACAAAAACACTAATCCGAAAGGATACATGCACCCGTATGTTCATTGAGGCACTGTTCACAATAGCAAAGGTATGGAAGCAACCCAGATGTCCAAAAATAGATGATTGGATCAAGGAAGATGTGGTACATATACACAATGGAATACTATTCAGCATGGAAAGAAGATAAACACATGCAATTTGCAGCGACATGGATGGAATTAGAGGGGATCATACTCAGTGAAATAAGCCAGA
>PVIJ01013256.1:0-45921 GCA_004024925.1 Scalopus aquaticus | reverse complement strand
TTCTGTCTTGGTTCTTTCAGTATCTTTATCTTCCAGAGTGCTTATTCTTCCCTCCATGTGTTTTAATCTACTTTTATGGCTCTCTACTAATGTTTGTAAATCCTCCATTTCCTTCATTTTCTTCTTTATGGATTCATTCTCGTTTTTCAGTTCTTCATTTATATTCCTCAGTTCTTTGTTCTTTTCATTTAATTCTATTATTTTTATTTTTTTTACATACTAGCTGGGGTACAGGCCAGAGGCATGGGGCGGTGAGAGGGTTCACCAGAGACAGAGTGGGGAGCAGAACAGGCAGATCAGAAATACACTGCTGAGGGGAGCAGCGGGAGAGACAGGAGAGGTCTGCCGCACCATGTGGGGTTCTCCCTGGCCAGGCGTTGAACTTGCATCACTGCTGCCGACAGCTCCACAGCGCAGCGCTCAACCGCTGTGCCACCGGGGAGGCCCTAATTCTGTTATTTTTTTTATTATGACTATTCTGAATTCTTTATCTGTTAGGCAGATGTAATCTTCTATGTCCATATTATTGGGTTCTGAAGAGGGATTTTCTTTCTGTAGTGTATTGTTTTGAGGGTCATTTGTAACTTTTTTCTTCCTGTTGTTGGCCTTCTGCTTTGCTCTGATGGTAGCATTCTTGTGCTGTTGGTGCCGGCGGGCATGATTCTTGGTTCTACTTGCTGAGGAGTGTTTTTTGTTTCCTAGTGCCTGAGTTGCCTTGGATGTGGCTGGGTATCTTCCAGATTTTCTTTTTTCTGTTGAATTTCTGTCTCTCTCGTAGCGTGTCTCCAATGTGTTTCTGGTTCTGAGTGGAATTAGGGTAGAAAAAGGGGTGGTGGTTTGTAGAAAAAATAAAAATTAAAAAATTAAAAATTTTTTTAAAAAGAAAAAAAATAAATTAAAAAGGTATTGGGTAGATGTAAACTTGGGAAGAGTTTTGTAGTCCTTTTGCTTTTAGGTTTTGGAGTTTCCGGGTAGGCCCCCAGCTAGGGTTCAACCCCCCTTTCCAGTGTCAGATGTTGCTGTTGTCCTACTGTCGCTACTGTCATTTTACAGTTGCTAGGAGTCTTTCTGTTCTTTCTCTCTCCCCCCCCCTTTTTGTTTTTCTCCTTTCCCTCAGTGTTTGCCTGGGGGCTATCCCTGCCTTTGGGGTTATGTCTGGTGGGGAACGGTCGAGAGTTCCTGATCTTAAGTCTCTTTTCTGCTGCTTGGGCCCCACTACTCCACGAAGGGGTGCAGGGGTGGAGGTTGTGGGCAGCTTTTGGTCAGGGTTTCGCCTCCCCTAGACTCTGAGGGGCCACTGTGCAACCTCCTAGAAGTTGGGTGTGGGGCCAAGGGGTGGGGGGTGGTCCTGGGCCATGGTCTCCACCAGCTGGAGTTTCCTTTCTGCTGTTCTCCTGGGTGCCAAGATGCAGACACTTTGTGGAGGAGGGTGTGGTTGGAGACAGCTCCAGCAGGAGCCTTGTATTCAGCGGCACTCCACAAAGCTGGCCCACCTCTCCTTGCTGTTGTTCCTCCATGTGGGGTCTGATATCTTTTCTCTTTACTCAGACTTTTTGGTTTAAGTCTAAAGCACCTACGGGGATGATTGTATTGTGTAGGGCATCCAGTTCTCCTCAGATCGGCTCTCAAAATTAGGGATTTTGCTCTCCATAAATCAGTATTTTATGGGAGAGCCTGATCCTAGTGTCTGCTCGCCGCCATGTTTGGGGGGCTTGTCCGCAGTCGTTCTAATTTTTCTTCATATCAAGCTTTGTCTTAGTCGAAGGTACAATTTACCAGTTATAAATTATATAAATCGTGGTGAGGTAACATGTCATGGTGACTATAGTTAATACTGCCTTGTATATGTGAAAGTTGCTAGGAGAGTAGCTTTTAAAATTTCTCATCACAAGAAAAAAATTTGCAGCTATGTGAGGTGATGAACATTGACTGGACTTATTATAATGACCACTTGGCAATGTAGACAAGTATTGAATCACTGTATCACATGTTTAACCAGCCATAATGCTAAATGTTAATTATGCCTCAATTGAAAAAAGGTTTCTTCTCTCTTAGGGTTTCTATATTTGTTATTTTCTCTACTCAGAAGTGTTCCTTCAATTTTGGCAAACATCATATTTCACTTAATGCATATTCTTACTGGCTCTTCAGGTTTTAATTTAAATATCATTTTTTCAGAGAATCTTCAGACCAGCAACTTGTGGTCTCTCATCTTTTTTTTTTTTTTAAATCAAGTCATAGACTACTTCTTAGATTTCTTTTTTTTTCTTTTTTTAAAGATTTATTTATTTATGCCTACAAGCTGGGGTACAGTCCAGAGGCATGGGGCAGCGAGAGGGTTCACCAGAGACAGAGTGGGGAGCAGAACAGGCAGATAGATGGAAATACACTGCTGAGGGGAGCAGCGGGCAAGGCAGGAGAGGTCTGCCGCGCCATGTGGGATTCTCCCTGGCCGGGCGTCGAACTCGCGTCGCCGCTGCCGACAGCTCCACAGCGCAGCGCTTAACTGCTGCGCCACCGAGGAGGCCCTGGTCGCTCATCTTAGAGACATCATCATCGAAATCAAATACCTGTTTAATAAACATACTTTTTTGCTAGAGGGTCATATTCAAGATGGCAGGAGTCTTGTCCCTTGTTTACTATTCTAACTCCAGCACTGAGGACAAAGCTAGACTATAATTCCCCTAGATGCAGCTGAATCTCATATTTGCTCATTCTGTACTGCAAATTCACCTTTTGCTTTAATGAATTTGTAGCCCTAAAATTAGGACTTACCATGTGTTCACCATCACACACGGACATATGTGGAGTGGAGGAAAACCATGTACCTGATGCACAGGTTGTCAGCTGAAGTGGAACAAAACGGCACTCTGCCTTCTTGCTTCAGCTCTGATAGTATGGTCTAGTTAGTGCCAGGCTTTCCACTTTTTTGTGCTTTTTGGTGGCAATTTCACTATTTAAAATACTCACAAGCTGTCTGTGTTCCTAAGTGCAAGAGGGCTGTGATGTGCCTTACGGAGAGAACAGATGTGTTATATAACTTTCCTTCATGTGTGAGTTATGGTACTGTTGGTCAGGAGTTCACTGCTAATAAATCAACAATATTTATTAAATGAGATGTCTTTAAATAGGAGCATACATAAAGCAGGGTTATATATGTCATCAGTATGTGTGTTATCAGGTGATAGCTTTGAGTAGTGGGCTATGCAGAGGCTGGTTTCAACGGCAGATAAGAGGGGTGAGGAAGAACAACATGAACCAAGAAAGCAGTAAGTTTCAGGGAGGTGAAATTTAGCATTTAACAAGACTCTATCTACATAAAGTCAAAATTAAAGGTCCAAAGCCAGACAAAATGGTTAGAGTCTCTGAAGGACAACTAAATGTTGACCAAAGAAATCTTGAGCACACAAACTTTATCACAGTCACAGAAATACAGTGTACCTTAGGTACTTTGAAGATAAAAATACACTTCTCACTTGGCTTATATCCTACTCCACCATTTATATTTATAAGTGAATTTGACTAATTTTAGGCTTGTTATTATAAGTAAACAAGCATATCCCTGTATAGAAAATCCATGGGAGGTGAGTTTGGCGATATAATTACTTTTTTGTCTCTTAATTTTTATGCCTGAACTAATAAGAAGTAAAGCTCCAACATCACAGAAAATTAAGAACTGTTCATCACCCTGGGTAGAAGAGGAGAAACTGACTTTCATCTATAAACTTGACCCAGGGTCATTGGCTCTGCTAACTGATGGAGCACCAAAATGGTGGTAAGTGACCATTGTCAGTGCCTACTATGTGGGGCAGAAGGGTCAACGTGCTGCCGGGGAGCATGACGGCACAAGCTTGGGCAGAGAGTTAAGCCTGCCTTTCCCACCTCCCTGATCTTGATCCAGTACTACCTTTGTTGTCGTGCCAGACCCTCAGCTTGCAGAGATGGCCCAGGCTCAGCATGTCAGAGAAGTTGAATGTGTCTGTGTTGTTCCGTTCAAACTTGTTCCAGTTGGCAGACTGCTTCAGGGCTAGGGTCCCGCTGTCCCCATTCTCCCCAAAGATAATGATGAACACATTGGCGTCGGTGCCTGCTCCTGGGGGTGCAAAAGATGAGGCTCTGGGTGCTGGCCTCTCTAACACATGATTCTCTTGCTTTGGCCTAGATCATAGCTCCTCAGAGAAGCCAGGAGAGCAGAAGGACACAGTCAGAGTGGATGAGGCCATCCTTAGACCCAAGGCTGAAGCTGCCACAGAAGGTTGTTGCTAAGCACATGGATGAGGTAAGGAACCTGAGGGCATCTGAGGGGTGTGGGATTCCAGACAGCAGCAGGAACAGACTGAGTCAAGCTCCTGCACTGCTTTCAAAAGTGCTGATGATATCCGATGAGGTGCTCCCCCACTTTCCAGAGGGAGAAGGGATGGAGCCAATTCAGTCACTGGAAAAAACTTTGTCCAGACAAAAAGGGAAAAAGTCAAGTAGATGGAAAATCATCAATGTCTTTAAGAAATAAGGTGAAAAGAGCAAATACTGGAATATTGAAAGGAGCAAAGCAAAGACCCAGGAACAGGAGAGTGTTGGGATTTGTCCCAGCAGGATGGAGATCTTTGGATGGCTGCTAGGAAATGGGATGAATATAATGGACACTGATAGAGATAAAAAAAAAAAAGGTTTTAATATAGTGTTACCCAAGATTGGGCAGGTCAGAATACCTCCTCTTAGTGCCCCAACATTAAAGGGCGCCACACAAGTCTTCTCTACGCTTATTTGGAGAAATTTAAAAAGCTGGAAGGCAGAGATTACAATGGGGAACTGACCAGCAAAATTTGGGCCCCAGGAGTCACTAGGAAGGCTAGTCAAGCTGAGGATTGACAAAAGGGCTAGGGTCACTTGGTTCCAAGTCTCATTGGGGACTTTTTACACAGAAGTAGATAAATGATAGTGGGGTGGAGAACAGAAGTTTCTAGGCCTTGCAAAGAAAAATTGCTGAGGGCTTGAGGCAGAATTTGAAGAGGGATAAGGGGAGTGGGAAGGGACCCCCAACTTACCCAGGATGTCACTCGTCTTCACAGAGACAGTGTAGGAAGTCCATTCCATCATCTCCTCCCCGTCGATGACGGCACACATCTCACACACCAGGGTCTTCTTGCCTTTCCGCAGGGACAGCCAGTCTCCGTAGAAGAACATGGTCAGGTCTCCAGTGTTCATGTTCTTTAGGAGGATCTGGAGGGGAGCAGCCAGTGCAGGCACACCCTCCCTCACCTCTACCAGCACCCCCACCTGCTTGTGCAGTCCTCTTGACTGAACACACTTTCCAAGGACACACTTTCCCAGACCTGAGATGAGTTCCTCTGACTTAGACAGGAGGTGTGTGGAAAGGGCCCTATCCAGGAAAAAGACCTCACCCTCTGTGCTGGGCACAGGGTCTGAACCCCCAAGTATGACTACCCTACTTTGGAGATTCTGAAATGGGCAATCCACAAAGCAGCATGTTTCTGAGAGGTGTCCATCATTGTACACAAGAAATGTTTGCTGAATGAATGACAAAAAATCAGACCAACCAAAGCACTCTCAGTGACAAGCTCCTGGGGGCAAATCTGGAGTTTGCGAGCCTGCCCTTGACCTGGGCAGACAACCTGCTAATGGCTGAACAGGGGAGTAGGTGGTGACTAGGGACACTCCAGAAAGATAGCTCTAGTAGATAGGGAATGAGAGGACAGTCTCGGGGGCAGCAGAGGTGCAACATGAATAAAGAGGCTGCCGTCTAACTGTGTGATCACCGGGGCACTGCAAAGTCCCTTGCCATCTTCCATGGGGTTCGCACCACTTAGAACCTCTCGGGATCCCAGTTCTTGCTGCTCCCTCCCAATCCTCCCCAACTCACTTCCTCCATGAAGCCCACACCAAGTCTCTGTCCACATTACATTGACAGCTCATGCTACTCTTTGGATTGATTCAATTTTGACTGAACACAAATAAATAGAACTAAGTTTTTTGGTTAATTCACGCCAAGGACCTACTGGACTATATAGAACAGGTTCATGTAATTTCCCTCTAGGGTGCCTTTTGCCTGCTGACAGGGTCCACCAGCACCCCAGAAAAGCAGGATGAAGAAGTGGGCAGTGGTTGGAAAGGAAAGTGAAGGCCCAGATACTTTACCCTCTCCAGGAACCATTCGGGCCGGCTGCCCAAGCCGTCAATTCGGATACGCATCTTGGTGAAGGGAGCAATGTCCAGGATCTCCATGATGAAGGTGTCGTTCTGCTCCCGCTCAAATCTGGGGGTGGAGAGAAGCAGCAAGAAGGGGAGCTGGCCTTGGTGAGGAGGCTAGGCATACCAGAGACCAGATTCAGATTAGGGCGAGAAGTCTTTACTTGGCCCTTTGTCAGTTTCCAGTGACTCCCTAATAGCTTGGCTCTTGCACCCCAGATGCATTCCTCAAAGAATAGGTTAAGTGAGTTTGGCTGGTAGAAATGACCCTGAATCAAGAGCCACTAGTTTTGGGTCACCTAAGAGCTGCTGCATCTCGTCTCGGGGACATGGTTTCCTCCTCTGTGCTCTGGGGAGAACGATGCTGGCCCGCAGTCTCACAAAACCGTCAGAGGGGCCCAATGGGATGGGACATCACCCTAAAATGTAGAAAGGGCTCATACTGCCAAGTTTTCAAAGCGCTCCTGTGAATGCCAGGGCCGCCGTGAATGGCGGGGCAGGTCGTGCACTGCACAACTCTAGAAGGTGACATTCACACTTCTCTCTACTCAGCCTACACAACTGGATGCAGTGGCCTGGGTGGGGCGGTGTCACTGACACCTTGTCAAACTGCAGGCAAACAGAAGGTAACACTGCTGTTTTTGCAATTACTGTTTTTCTGCTGAATAATCTCGTCATCTCAGAGTAGTTCTCGCTTATTGCTACTATACATACACTTTGACCTTCAGTGGTGATTGCTTAACTGCCAACTCATTGCAGATGCCGCTGCTGCTGAGCCCCTGGGGTTATGCAGGTGGCACTGAAGATCGGACACTGCAGGGCAACTGCTGTGCTTTCTTGAACACAATGCGTAGTTTTAAAAAGAGACCGTAGCCGGTGGGAATCAGGATGACAAATGCTGCACACCAAGAACTAACAACCCCTGGACTAAAGGCCGTGGTGGAGTGGAGGCTTGGTCTCCTTTGATGGCTTGCTCAGGAGCATTGCATGACTATTAAAGGTGAAGATGTTCTTCCAAAAGCCTGCCCCAAATCTCTTCTGCTTTGATTGTCTCCCTGTCCGTCCCTCTGGCCAGTTGGGAATGGTAAGAAGGCCCTCACAGATTCCTTTGTCAAGCTCATAGCACACACTGGAGATTCTCTCCAATAACCACTCAACTCATGGATTCCTTTCCCTGGGCAGGCTATAGTTTTGCAGAACAAAAGAATGTTAGGATTCTTCACTTCGTATTTCCTTTCATTTTCACTCCTTGAATTTAGCCCAGCATCTTTATATTATGGAGATTTTAGGTGGGGCAGGTGTAAGGAAAGAGGAGAGACATGCGTTTCTTCTAGAAAACTGAAGAGTGAGTTAGTCTTACCCTCATCTTTTCCTTATAGGCTAATCCCAAAGTTTACCTAGATGGCCTCCTTTCCTCAGTATCACAGACCCACATCTTTTTCTGCAGAGAAAGCCCCTCATTGGCCCTTGAATTCTCCAGGACTGACACCCATATAAAGGATTCCAGACACAGGTGAAACATCAGGCCATGTGCAAATGAAATCAGGCAAAATGTGTAAGCCCTGAGCCAGCAACAGAGAAATTAAGAAAATACGACTCTCCTCACAAAATAAATCTCTTTACAGCAAGACATAATCCTTTCATCTAATAAGTCTCCTTAAAGCACTTACGATATGGTTGTATTTATAATATAACCTTCAAACAACATTTTTGGAATTTAGATACTCTCAGAAAGGTGGTGTCTCTCCCACCAGCAATTAAACTTGTGTCTGTCGGTAAAATAAGGCAGAAGGTAGGCATGGGACAGTTAATCTGAGAAAATCTAGAGATCTCAACTGGGGTGGAGACTAGGCTCAGAATAGAGGGGAAGACCGTAGGAGACTGAAAATGTGACAATAGCTACACCTTACGTGACAGTAGAGCTCCGAGCCACTCCTGCCGCAGCGACCATCCCAGAAGATGAGACCACAGCCTCACCAGCAAAAGGCCATGACAGTCAGGACTGGTGGGTGGCCACCAGCTTCCCTGTTTTGCCCCTGCTCCTAAGTCAGGACCCACAGGGAAATCAAAGCACACCCCAATCCAATCACAGAAGATGCCCGACTCTTGTTAGCTCACCGCCAGCTCCACCATGCCAAAATTAATGTTCCACTATGAAACTTACCTGTGTTCCCAGCAGCCTTTGATCTTTGCCAAACCAAGTGATGGTGGCTGATGCCCTTGCTACATTGCAAGCTCTGAAGAAATAGCTGCTGTTCTCCTTTGGTCCCTTTATTTCCCAGTTGCTGAGTTCAAATCCCAACTCTCTTCCTTATTCATTGTGTGACCTTGGGCAGATTACTTCAACTCTCCGTGTCTCAGCTACCTTATTTGTCAACCGCATAAACCAATTACACAGGTTTAATTGCTGGGGTGTTATGAGTTAATATATATTAAAAAACACTTAAGACAGGTGCTCAGTAAATGTTAGCTAATTCTCATCATTAATCCTAGTCACTCAGGGGAGAATGTCAGAGGAAATGGGAGTTGATAATGAGCGAAACATTTATAAATGAAGGCAGGCAAATCTGATTTCATCAATGCCATACCCCCCTCCCTTCCTCACCCAGGGAAGAACTCCTGCTCTCATGAACTGCTGTGTCCGTGGGAAGAATCCTCTGCCTGGCCCCCATGAGCTTCAATATCCTCATCCGCATCATCCTCACTGTCATCACCAACCTCCTCAGCACCACCTTTACCACCATCTCATCATCCTTATTATCCTCAGCATCAACGCCATCCCAAAGGACTTCCTGAGAGCCCACTGAGTGCATGGTCAGAACTGGGAGCCGTGAGGACTCATAAAGGAAGTCAACCTGAGTCCTACTTCCCAGCCTAGGGGAGGTGGCAGAGTGAGTCAGAAGCGAGAGTTTTAGAAATTCTAGGCTTGGACTTTGAGTCTATGCCTTTGAGTCTATCCCTTGTATCTTAAGATACAAGGGGCCAGGAATGGTTTGGGGACAACAGCTGAACATGGAAAACCAGTCCAACCCAAGACTGTCTAAGTTGGGCATTCAACAAAAACAACAGACAGTAAGTATTATAGGAGGGCACCCCATACTGGCACTGCTAGTGACTATTTTCAGAGGCAGGAGAACCTGGGTACTGCGTAGGTACAGTTCCCAGGGACACCCCTTATTGGCTTTGGGACCTTGAACAGATAGACTTCACCGTGCTAGGCTTCTGTGTTCTCACCTGGAAAATGGGGGTGATAATAATGATACTCATAGAGTTGTGGCTGTGTCAACAGCATGAGAACTGTGACTGAGACAGTGCCTGACATATTTAATATTTTAAAAATTCTTTTAGTTTTTTACTTTGCAACATTTTATACTTAGAAAAGTTTCAAAAATAGAGTTTCTGTGTACCTTTCACCCAGCCCTCCTAACATTAACATCCTGCATTATCATAGTACACTGAAATTAGTACATAAACAATGACATGATGCTATGGGCCGATCTACAGACCTTACAATTTTTGAGTGACAGGTGGAAGGAAGGAAAGAAGCAGAGAGACCACTCAGAGGAAGAGCAGGATGGAAGAATGGAAGGGAGAAAGGACCAAGAAGGGAGGGTTATGGGCTGAGGAGATCCAGGAAGACTTCCTGGAGGAGGCATATTTGAGCTGACCTTTGAAAGAGAAATGTCTTGGACAGAAGAGAGTGGATGAAGAGCATTCTGGGACCAAGGGTCAAAGGTGTGGAGGCTGGAAGGTCCCAAAATGTGAGGAGAATGTTAGGGATGCAGTCTGGTTGAAGATGGGGTGGGACCAGAGTGTGGAGGATTGAATGGATTGAAGGGTGAGGCCAGAGGCTGCCTCTGTATACCTGTCTTTCTTTTTGTCCAGCTGCACTTCCTCTGTGCTGCCATTGATGCCGTAGAGGGTCATAAAGATGTTGGAGTCAGTGCCACCACCGACCACATCACCGGTCCACACTGTCATTTCATAGAGCACCTGCATGAGAGGAGGGGGGGGACTGAGCCTCGTCCACCCACCGACCTCGCAGGCACGCCTCCCTCTCACCAGGGCACGAAGACATGCTCTCTAGGACATGGTTCTGAAAAGAACCCTCCCCCTACTCATCTGCAAATGTCTGGAGGGCAAGTCAGGCCTTACCCCTCTCTCTCTGTGCCTGGTTGTGTCCAGTTCAGTGTTAGAGAAGATTCTGTTTCTGATGGAGAGCCCGAGTGCAATAGAAACATGATCCAAAGCTGATTGTCAATCAAACCCCAATTGATGTCCATGTGTTCTAGCAGGACATGATAGCAGGTTGGTGGCTTTGGAACCATCTAGAGCACCATTTGGATCTGCCACCTGCTAGCTGCCGATCCTGGACAGACCCCCCCACTCACCAGCCTCTGGCCCCTCTGCTGCATAGGAGGGGTCAACGACTCCAGAGTTGAGAGAGGCATAGATGATTTGCCTCGGCAGCCAGCACATACTCTCAGCCCATGAGCAAGGCATGCGGTGGGGACGTTTAAGGGAGTTCCACCTCTATTCATTCGTGAAGTGGGATTGTGGTCTAGTCTATGTGATATTCTATGTAACTTGTGCTTTCCACTGGGATTTTGCCCTCATGCCTGAGGTTTGCTCCGAAGATGTACTCCGTTTGTCTGTCTCTCCCGAGTGGGACGCAGCAGCAGGCGCTCCCCAGGATGGTGGGAAGGCCTTGGTTTTTACTGCGAAAGGGGCCCCTTCATGTGGGCTCAGGCGTGTCCTCTGCCCTGGCTTCCTCCAGACACTCTCACCAGGTGCCCAAGGTCTGGCAAGTAGCTCTCAAAGGTTCAGGAGAGACTGGCACACGTGGCAGGGAAATGCCGGCTGCCACTTCCTTCAAACATTCCTGGCCTTTCCCTTTTCTGTGGCTCCACGCTGCATTTTCACCTGTGCAGGTGCTGGGTCCTCACAACCCAGAAGCCTTCATATTCAGAGCCCAAGTGATTCAGAGCAGGACCACGCCCCTGACGGCATGTCTGTCGGGCTCCGGGTGCCTTCAGGCTGGCCCAGAGGAGAAGTCCAGTACGTGCTTGCTGAGAGAATGAATGGAGGAACTCTTGCTTTTCCAGAGAAACCCTCGCAGCACACCTAACAAGGGCATCCAGGACAGGCAGGAGGAGCTATTAGCAGCAAGCCTGACACTTTTTTGCTCTTATCCAGACAGGCATACACACCAGAATGATCAAAATGAGTGCTGTCGTGGTCCTGTGGAGATGCGCCCCTCAGGGTTGGTCCCTCCAGACGCCTATGTCCTTTATGTCCATCTCTTTTTATGTAATAGGTGTGTTTCCAGAAAGAGACACAGAAAGAAGTTTTGTAATTCCAGGCTGACCGCAGGCATCCTGGGGAGATGGTTAGTCCAAAGAACCCTGTGGCTCTTTGTCAAGTGACAAACCTGTGTTCTTTTGCAACATGAATGACAGGGTGTGGGTCTGGCTTTCCAGAGCCGAAAGAGCTTGGAGATGCAGCTGTACTGAGTTGGGGGGCAGGGGGTTAGGGGGGTGGAATGCACAGCACATGCCCACAGGCACTGGGAATTGGGTCAGGACAGGGTCCCTGGATGGGTTCTGTGCTCACCCACATCGACTGACTCGTCTGGGTTGGGGGGAGAGGGCGTCTATGCTGTAGAAGGTTCTGCTCCAGGACTGCCAAGCAGCAGGGGAGGGCAGGTGCCCCCTGTTGTCTATTAATTGCCCAAAGCTTCTATCTTCAGTACAGTACACACTCAGGCCCAGGATGATTTCTCCTTACCTTTGTGGGGTGGCTTCTGACCTAAATCTAGTAGCCCAGTGGGTTTGGATTCAGGGAAAGATGAGGGATAGAGTCCTCTGTGGACCCCGCAACTTGTCAGGGAGAGAGAGAAACCCACAGGGTCACATGAACTGGAGTGCTCTGGGCCACCTGTGGTGATGGGTGCCTGGGCCCTTGTATTAGCACTGACCTACGAGTTCATGCAACTCGTTCTAGGTCATTTGGCCAGTTAGAGGTGAAACCAAGACCCGGAGCCCTACCATCTAGTCTTTTCCAGGAAGGTCTTATGTAGACAGTACTCACTATACTGTGAGAGCCAGGGGCTCACTGCCTCCCAAATTCCATCTGGGCTCATCACGGTCCTGCTGGTGCTGGTGGAGAGTCCTTTGGGCAATAGTGACTGCTTGTCTATAGCAATCGTCTTACAAAGCTCCTCATGCTCTCATTAGTTCTCACCCAGGTCTTACAAGGAACAGGATGGGAGGCATTATTTCCCTGTACTCTCTGAGAAGACCAAGGCCCAGAGAGACCAGATCTCACCCCCGGTCAAACAGCAGCAAACCGGAAGTAAACTGAACTACCAGGTTCCCAGCAAAGTGAGCCTGGCTGTCACAGCAGGGTGCAGCCCTGCACACCCCACAGGCCACACCCCTATCCCTCCTTCTCCCCCCCCACCTGCACTGCCCGTGCCCCACGTACCTTCACCCCGATGTTCACCACCATGGCATCCAGGAGGTCGAAGACGCGGGAGGTGACACCATCGCCTCGGTCCTTGGCCAGCCAGCAGTTGCAGCGCAGCGTGTACTTGGTGCCCTGGGTGGGCACGGCCAAACACAGCTCCTCCACCAGCCAGCAGCTCTCAGGGGAGGCCCCGTCATGGCCCAGCTGGGATGGGGCACACCAGAGAGTGGGGATCTGGGCACCACTGGGAAGGAAGCCCTCCCTGCCAAGTGAAACCCATTATGCAGCCTCCTCCCTCAGGAGGGCTCTGTGCTCTCCACTCTCACGTGCTCTGCACGCATTGACCCAAGTCCCTCCCGTGAAGGGGAAGAAATTTTGAGGTATAATTAAGGTCTTTGCTCAGGAGACTTTGAGTTAATCAAGAGTATTCTGGGTGGGCCAGAGCTAATCAGGTAAGCCATTTAAGGAGGGCCTAGATTGTCAAAGAGGGAAGAAGTCAAAGCTCTGAAGCAGATGTTTTCTCTTATTGGCCAGGAAGAAACAAGTCTGGAGAGGGAGCCCTGGGGGCTGAAGGCTTCAGTCCCACAGCCCCAAGGAAATAGATTCCACACCAACCAGCGAGCCTGGAAGAGGACCCTCAGCCTCAGATGAGACTCCAGCCACAGCAACTCATATCTGGACTTCTGATACTGAAGAATGTGAGAACACTTTCGTGTGGCCTCAAGTTATCAAGTGTATGGCAATTTGCTACACAGCCACACAAAACTAATACACAGGCCCCCTAGAGAGGCTGGTGACGCTTCCAAGGTCACTCAGCTTGTTGATGGCCGAGGCCAGGCGATCTTCCCGATACCTGCTCCCCTGATACCTCCTCCCCTCCTCTTCCCTCCCTGAGCGTGGTCACCACCCCAGGCCCCAGGGCTACCAGCACCTCTATTTTCTTGAGGACGCCCACATCCAAGCCTGCAACATAGAACTCCTCCACGGAACCGCAGTTGAAGCCCCTCTTCCCTCGGGGGTAGTCCAGCCAGATGCGGTTACTGCACTCATCATCTTCCCCGATGAGTAAGATGAAGGCGCGGCTGTCGGTGGCTGCATCCTTGTGCTTCCCGGTGGTGACTGACACATAGTAGGGAATGACTGCAAGAGGTCGGGGGCCCCAGCCTCATACCAGTCTGGTGGACCAGGGCAGGCAGGTAGACTTGGAAATACCTCTGGAGAACACTGCTTTCAGTTTCCTTCCTCCCAGACAAGTGCAACAGAGCTTTCCAGAATGGAGAGTTCTCTATGCTGAGGTCTGCTCTCCAAGGAGTGAGGGAGTTGGTAACTCCCAAGTTAAGATCAAAGAGCGCAAACTTGCCTCATCTGAAAGCCCTACCAACCACTTACCTTATTTGCTCCTAGCACTCCCATGAGAAGTACGGTGAGAACAATAATCTCTCCCCAAGTACAGGGGTTAAATGCCTGAAAAAACTTATAGCTGGCAAAAGCAAGGTCTCATAGAAAGTAGGAATTTGGGGAAGAACAATAAAATATTATTATATAGATAGTATAGCAAATGAAAGCGCTAGAAGAGACTCATTTCCAAAACAAACCAACTAGTCAGCATAAAAACTTACTCCGGTGGTGTGACATAGTGCTAGTTGCCCACCCAGTATCCACTCACCTTATAGTTAGGTGTGGTTGTGATATGTAAGCAGATATTATAAGGTAGATTTCTGGGGAAATGTCTTTGAAAGGTTTGATTTAACTGGGAGGGACAGTCTTTTACTCCTTATCCACCCACTCGTTCTGCTTGGAATGTGATTGTAATGGCTAGAGCTCCAGCAGTCATCTTGCAACCTTTAGAATGGAAGCTACACAAAAGGCTTGCCAAAGAGACCAAGTTGAAAGAGTCTAGGTACCTGACTTTACTGGAGTTACTGTACCAGTCTCAGAAGACTACAATTGAATTTCTATGTAGGGAAAAAGAAATATTCCTAATTTGTTTAAGCCACTTTTGTCAGGTCTCTGTTACTTGGCTAATTGATACAGATTGGAAACCCTTTCCCTGGCTATCTTCCGCAATAGCTTGGGAGACAATGCATTGGTGTAGTGAGTTTTGACTTATGCAATCTATATCCCTTGGAAAAGTTTCTAAACAAACCTTCCTGGATAGAATTGCCTGCATTGTTTTCTGCACCTGCCCATGAACTTGTTTCATCTTTATAAGGAGATCCCCACTGGCCTTTCCACAATTGATCAAAGTGCTTCATTAAGAAGAGGCACTTAATTGTAGGTCCTGTTACTTGTTCACACAGTAAGAAGGTAGGGGATAACAAAAATTGACTCTCACTGCCAAACCCCACAGACGTACCACATGGAGAGAAATACAGTGACTGTCTCTCTTACATTTAAAAGAACTGAACAGAAAGGCAGTGCATTTATACTTTCAATAGACAAATATCGAACTGCCTTATCTCAAACATTTGGTAGGACAAAAGAACTTGTTAAGAGATGACAATATTGCTTTCTGGAGAAAGGGAAAACTGAAACCAAAAGAATGACTTGCCCAAGGCCATGCATTTGATTGTCAGGACCATAAATAGGACTTAAATCCAAAAAACCCAGCTGGGGTCCTCTTGCTCCCACCCCACCAATGTGAAGCTCAACTGACCTGCAAGGGATTTCCATTGGTGCTATTGGTTACCATCTCGTGAGAATGACCCAGGCACCCTGAGAGCCTGGGTGAGGGCAGAGTTTGTGAGAACACCTTGCTGGTGGGGGATCCTGGTATTAAAGGCATCATCACCCTAATTTCTTAGCCTTTGCTTCCCCATCTGTAAGGGAGTTAGCTAATCACTGTCCTCTCACCTCACATTGGGGGCACTGGGATGAAAATAGGCCATAGGTTTGAGGACTGTGTATAAATGACGTCAGATGACGGTAGGGCTCATACATGGCCTAAGAACAATCCAAGCAATTTCCACGTGCCTGTTCCCCTTTGAGTTACTCTCTGCTTGGCTCACCTGGGCCCTCCTGAATGTACTCAGCCATGGGCCCTGTCACTGTGGCAATGTCGATGTCAGCCATCTTAGAGCTCAAGGTGATCTCCCAGAAGTCAGCAGGGCTGCTGCAGTTGCTGCTCCGGTCCCCAGTGTACTCCTGTCCAGAAGAGCACAGCCCAGGTGCTTTACAGCTCTAGCACCTTCCACCCAGCGGGGCCTCCCCCAGGCATAAGGATGATGACTGAGCTAAACACTCAGCCACACACCTTCTCATAAAAAAGCCTCTCGATCCTCCCGTCCTCCTTCTTCAGGGACAGCCAGCGCCCGCACAGGAACAGGAACTCATCCTCATTGGTGTCGTTCCAGATCTCCACCTTCTCCACATACCAGTCTGCGCACCACTTGGTGTTGTCATGGCGGAGCTTGATCTTGTAGATGACGCCGAGGTCAGCAGCCTCGATGATGAAGGTGTCAGCCTGGGACATCCAGATGTGACAAATTAGGTGGGGTTGGGGAGTATCCCCCACCTCTACCCACTCCAACTCCACCCATCCAGTGCCTTCCGTCCCCCGCAATGTCGGGTGAACAGAGTTTCCTAGCCAGGAGCCCGAAGGCCCAAACTCCTAACAGAGCATTTGGTATTCAAGCCCACACACCCACAGTGGCCCACTGTAGCTGGTTTCTCTTGGGATAAGCCCTGTGGATGTGTGGAAGACAGCCTCTGAGGAACTGGGGTGAGGGTTGGGACAGAAGAGCGTGCTCAGCCTGGTGCTGGTAACTGGACAACCTTAGCCGTGCTGTGTGTTGGCCTAAGTTCAGGAGGGAGGCTGAGCATAAAAGGGATGGAAGAAGTGGAATGGTTTTGAGTAATGGGAGGTGCTTGAAATTCCAGGTGAAGCTGGGAGGCAGCGCAGGAGTCAGTCAGCTGGGCTGCAGGAGAGGAGAGGGAGGGGAGAGGCCCTGGCAAGCGACGTTGAGGGGACATCTGGGATGGGGACTCAGGAGGGTTTTGTGTGGGGTGTGACATTAAGACCCTCCTCTGTCCCTGAGTCTACCGTCAACAAAACGACATTACACTCGGGCACTTGCATTCCTTTGGGCTTTCTCAGAAGTGGAGTTCTGGACCTTGAGGAGATAGGGTCAAAACACAGGTTGAAGGTTGCCTGGGGAGCAGAGAGGCGGTGACCCCGAATGACATCCATTTTCCTTCCCTAACATGTGCTGACTCACTGCCGAGTGCTGGGAACCCAGAGATGAATAGGATAGGTTACCCTCTGCCCCTCGCCCCCCAAGGTCTCACCACCAGAGCAGGAGAGGAGGAGATGAGTAGTTACACCCCCTGTGCATGGACTAGAGGCAGGCCTGGGAAGATTCCTAGGTGGTGGCTTTAAGCCGAAGATGGGACAGGTGGGCCTTCCAGGTAGCCAAGGTCAGTCTGCAGGCTAAGCTGAACAACGTGTAGGTCAGTGGGGCCTGGCTGACAGCAGGGGTGCACCTGTGCAAGCCTTGGGGTGCTGGCAAGTGACAGAGTTCATTAGAGAAAAATGGGCACATCCATTTCTTTGCACCTGTTGGGTGGGGGGCACGCCTTCATACATACACAGGGATGTTTATTGCAGGATAATTTGTACCTAGAAAATGGAGCCACATGGGGGTCCAGAGCTTGTGGAATGGCTAAATGACAATGGCCATGTCCCATGTGGAAAGTTCTGTGTGTGTTTGCATAGCCTGCCATGGATTTCCAAGGTACCTCACTGCATGCCAAAGGCAGCTGAATAAGCATTCATAGAGGATGGTACTTTTATGTGTAAAATAACCACAGGGCAGCATTATGGATTTCCTGTGGGCACATGTACCCAGAGGCAGAGAAAGGCTTAGAAAGATTCAGAGAGAAGAAGGAAGGTGGGGTGTTCTGGAAACCGGGCCCAGGGCCTGGCGGGGACATTCCATATGGGCTGGAAGAGGGCGCTTTGTGGATCCCTTGGAGGTCTCAGGCTAGATCTGGCACCAGGGGAGCCCCTGAGAGTTAAGTGACTTAAGATTTGGAGTGGTCAACTGAGGAAGCCTGGAAGATGGGCTGGACTCCTGAGCCCGGGGGCAGGGACGTGAGGCAGGTCCACTAAGAAGGTGACCTAAGGTGACCACATCCCCTTCCCTGATTCTTCAGCCTCTTTCCTTTTCTCCATTCACCTGAATCTCCCAGAGTCCCCCACAGGCCACCAACAGCCACGGTGACCAGACAAGGTGATTGGCTCCTCACCCAATCTGTGGGGACTTCATGCATGAGCCATGGGTGTTTCTCAGGGATCTCCTTAAGCCCGACCCTCAGTCAGGCTGAGTTACTGGTGACAGAGTTGACTGGGCTGATCTGAGGACCTGGGGATTGATTGGGCATGGGTGGGAAGGGGGTGCCGTCAGAGAGAGGGATGTGACAATTCCTGGGTTCTGGAGCAACTGATTAGAGAAATAGGAGCTTTTAGGTGCTCATCAGTGAACTCAAAGTCACACAAATAGTCAATGACTAATCCAGAAGTAGCTCCAGTTCCCTGATGGGGCCTCAAAACAAGAGAAAGGAGAGAGGAATGGGGTAGAGAGGGCGGGTTTTTCTTGTGGTGTAACCATTGTTAAAGAGCAAAAAAAAAAACATGACTCCTAACACAGAGGAGAATGAATTGCATCACTTTCGTTTACACTTTCACTTATTTATTTGCTCAACAAATATTGTGCCTACTCTGTGCCAGGAGCTATGGATACAGCCACCAACAAAAATCGATCTGTCAGCAGGGTGTCACATTGTTGTTTCACAATGAGTTTACCAGGCATCTGGCACCCACCATCAAGGAAGGCAGGGAGAAGAGGGTGCTCTCAAGCCTTGTCAACATGCAGCATTAGCAAAGAGCCAACTTCATACTGGGCGTGGTTCTGGGACTGCTCGTGTTTTAATTCAGTGGACTTGGTCTACGGTGGAAGAAACTGAGGCACAGGGATGCTCTGTCACACAGCGAGCCAGTGCCAGAGCAGGACCTAAACCAAGTGACCTGGCCCAGCCTGCTGTGAGCGCCTTCCCGCGCTCTGCCCAGCCCACAGCAGCACGTGGGGAGGGGCCGGACCGCATGTCCTGACACCACCCGCGTCACTTGCCCTCTCCAGCACCCTGCTTTTCCCAAGTGGGCAAACTTCCTATTTATTAGCCACCCAACAAGCCCAGTGAACAACTAATTTCATGTGTGTGCACGTGCGTGTGTGTGTGTGTGTGTGTGTGTGTGAAATTATTTCTCTCTGATACTAAATGTTAACATTTTTCACCCTACTTTTTAGTCCCTGGGCCTAAGAAGCTGTCCTGTGACTACCTGTACTTCAGAAGCAGTAAACCAAAGCTGCAGTGAGTGCCTCACATCTGGGTGATGTGGCAAATGAACGGGGGACCTCGCCACCAGGCTGAGGCTCCTTCCAGGAGGTCTGGTCCAGGGGGTGGCCAGCCAGCTGCAGACCCACTTGATGACACCTGCTCTCCTAGCCCCATGCTAATTTTGCCCTCACCAGCAGCAAATATCACTGCTAAGGGTCATGTCTGACTGAGGGTCGGGCTTAAGGAGATCCCTGAGAGACACCCATGGCTCATGCATGAAGTCCCCACAGATTGGGTGAGGAGCCAATCACCTTGTCTGGTCACCGTGGCTGTTGGTGGCCCGTGGGGGACTCTGGGAGATTCAGGTGAATGGAGAGAAGGAAAGAGGCTGAAGAATCAGGGAAGGGGATGTGGTAGAAGGCAACAGGAGAGAGGATTCAGCAGAGGGAGGGAAGTGGGTGGTAAAAAGGGAAGTTTATGAAGATTTTTTCCATTAATTGATTAACTAATTAAATAATTTATCCTCCATCGAGATCATATGATTAAAAGTTACTTTTTTCCCTTAATTTTCTGGACCAAAGTGAATTTGGTCTGTAAATTGCTAATTACCCAATTTTTGTCCTCAGTATTAACTTTGGGGACAGAGGATGGTGGTTTTCCCCCACCATCATATCTTATACCCCCGTTAGCCTCTTTTCCCTCCTCCCTCCCTTTTAACCTCAGAAATCTGAGTTTGGTTATCAATATCATCGGTTAATAATTCTTTTGCTTTGTGGCTTTACCCTCTATGTTTTCTTATTTTGGACAATGCGAAATCATCCAATATTTGCCATTATCATTCTGACTTACGTAGCTTTTTGCTCTAGTCCTTTTTACAAAACCACGGTGTGTCAGAGCTAAAAGAGCTTTAGACACTGTCCAGTCGTGTGGTTTTCAGCCTCTCTGCAGGCAGAGCCCTTTGTTTGTTAGAAGGCTTGCGTGTTGTCCGACAGAGAGGCCAGGTCAAAGTCAGTCCATGTCGTGGGTGGGCTTCCCCCAGCTGTGGCACCCGGGGGTTCAGTGTTGCCCAGAGCTCTGCACAGGGCAGTTCAGCTGATTCACTCCAGACCCTCCCTTTTACAGATGGGGAAACTGAGGCCAGATAAGTTCAGCCTTATAAGATGTTGATGGTAGAACCAGACCCCCAGACCTCTAGTTCAAAACTCTGCGGTGAAGCCCGGTCGCTCTGGGACGCTTGCTTCCAAGCTCATGAAGCTCCTCAGTAGTTGGGTTTTCTGCAGACCACCCACTCCCATGCTGCAGGCAACTTGGGGCACAGATAGGCCCTTGCTCAAGCAAGACTCAGAGCCCCTCTTACCATTCCTTTCTCGAACTTGTTGGTGCGGTTCTCTGACTTGCCAAGGTACCGCTCCCCAGTGTCTCCCAGGTCTCCGTAGATGGTGATGTAGACCTTGGAGTCCGTCCCTGCCCTGGGAACATTTCCGGTGAAGATCTGCACCGAGTACAGCACAACTGGGCAGGCAGTTGGACAGACAGACAGATGAACAAAGGGAAGAGAGGAAAGGCACAGCTTTAGGTTTCGGGGAACTGAAGCTGAAGGCCCATTAAGCTTCTCGTTTGAGGAGAACAAGTGACTTCCTTTTATTTGCACATTTCACTATGGTTAGCTACAAGTCTGCAGTGGGAAGTGGGACCCTCTGATCTGGACACAGTTGGGCTCAAGAGACCCAGAGGATGGAGATGTCTCCCAAGGTCCTCAAACCATCTCCCCATCCAGCTTCTAGAGCACCCAGGGAAGAGACTCAGGACACCTTGTCACTAGATACACCTGCTGTGATGCCCTGCAACACTGCCTTTCCATTCAAGAGAGAGCCATATCAATGCTAGATCTTTCTATGGAAAAAAATCAAGTATTTTTAAACGAGTAGCTTCACTTCAGAGTCCATTTCCCTATTTTCACTTATTCTTCAAGCCACTGCCACCAGCGCTGCAGGGAAAAGTCCCCTCACTAAACCTTCTCTGTATCTCCCATAGTATGGGAAGGTTAATAAGCATTGGAGTTACAGTTATTAAAAATTATCAAGGAGAGTAAAAGTGAATGCTGTCTTATTTGTTTCGCTGCTGTGGACTCATGGAAAAAGAATAAAGTATTCTTTTCCCAGCCCCATCCCACAGGGAAAGGGGAATATTTTGCTTTTAAGAAGGCTAAGAACTCTTTGTCTCCTCTCCACATTCCTCTGTCCTAAGAGCTTTGTCCAGGCCAAGGAGGAAGGAACATCACAAGATTAGCCCCAAGGAGGGGGATGGAAGTCGTGGCTGCGAGGTAAAGGGCCGCTGCGGTCAAACCGGGAGGAAGGTTAGTTTTCCCCAGCCTGGGGACAGGTATGAGTAGGGGTCTGCTGGTGGCAGGAACCCTTGTCACACAGCGACCCAACAGGAGGATATCTGTGGGTTCATCCGGTGACTTGAAGCAGGAGGGTAAAGAGAGGGTCTGGTGACAAAGCAGGGCCCGAAGAGAAGTTTCTAATCACTGAGTCACTGTGTGGCGGGGGCACAGATGGACTAAGGGCAGGCCCCTCCTGTGAGCCTTAGGATTCTTGAGACCCCAGAAAAGGGGACTCCCCTTCTCTGCAGTGACTGATGTAGAACTTACCAACCTTTGCCAGAACTAAATTAATTAGTTTAATTAAACTAATAAGACTTAGAAAAGTAAGATGATGTAGCTGTTCCTGTCCACGGGTATGGAGCACTCGCACCTACACGATGGCGCCTATTGCTTTGTTTTCCTTACGCCCCCTCGGATTGCACAGCGCTGCAGCCTCCTGCCGCCCTCTGCCTCTCTGGATGCTCCTCCTTGAGTAGCTTCATGAATTCCTAATCTTCCGCCAGTCCCTCGGATGTCGATGTTCCTTCCACGTCCCTCATCTCTCATTCTGCCTGTCTGGGGGTTGCCTTTGTGAGGTTCTGCCTCTGTACGACAACCCAGCTTCCTCCTGTGCTCTGGGCCCAAGCCCACTCCTCAAGAGGACATGTCCACCCTGACTAGGCCAAAGGTCACAAACTCACATCCAAACCTGGATCTGCACCCACATTTCCAGAAATCTTCCTCATTCGTCCGCCCTGTCTCTGTAGCCCCAACACACACTCGGCTCGCTCTGCTCAGATATTCCAGCATGCTGTGAGAATCGCCCTCAGAGGCAGCCCTTCTCAAGGACAGGAACACTCTCTAGTCACACTTGCTCCCTCCCCACCTCCTCCCTCACCCAGGGAAGAGTTCAGTCAGCATTTCCTGAGTTACATTAAAACACACAATCTTCTCTCTGTTATTCGAAAGAGTCATCATCACCAAGCCTGCCTGGCTCACACTGACATGAGGTGACATCAGGAATCTTGTCACAGTTTCATCATAACAATCAGTTGGCACCCCCTTTTTCACCCCTTTCCTGGCTGGGCATTCAGCCCTGCTGCACACCAGGACCTTTTCTAGGAGGCCTTGCCCCAGCTTTCCCCTGATGGCAAATCCTTTGTGCTCAAATCCAGCCAGGTAGCCAGGGGCTAGGGTGAAATGGCCGTCCTTCTCTCCCTCTGCACCCCCACTGCTCTCCCCATCCTTTGGGAATTTGGAAAACTGGCTCAGCCCCTGGGTGCTGAGCAATGCGGTTGTGCAGTCAAACCCGGCTATTTCTGGATCCTCCTCCCTCCCATCCCACCCCGGCCACAAAGCTCTCAGAGGAAAGATGTTTCCCTAGAAACGTCGCCAAGCAAGAGTGGGTTTGTGGCATGTTAGTAATATGGAGCAGCCCAAGTGTGCCCCTGGGACAGCTTTCCAGGATGTCCTCTGGGATCCAAGTGGAAAAGGTTTAGTAGCAAAAAAAAATTCAGAGAAAGAAATATGTGTCGGAAAAGTCATCACATTGTGGCAACACTTGCTTTTATGTCCCAGCCAGTGGCAACTCAGAGCAAAGGGCTGTTCCACCTGTAGCTGTTTTACTCCCACCCGGCTCAGCATGGGGCCAGGACTCAGATTTTACTCCAGTTGTTTTTTGTTTTTGTTTTTCAAAAAGGCAGTGCAATAAATATAAGCTCTCAGAACCTCTCTGATCCGTGCCAACTGCCCCAGCACCATGGAGAGACCCGTGGTACTCTGGTACATCAGCAGCGGCAGAGTCTGTTTTTTCTAAGGGGAGCTCATCTCTGGCACAGTCACAGCTTATTCGGAGCTGACTCTCTGGTGAGTAACAGGGTCAACATGCACCACGGCCTCGCTGGCCTAAACAGAGGTGAGACTGCCCATGTGGCCAGGAAGGATGCATGGGTGAGCGTGTGTGTGTGAGCGTGCGTGTGAATATGTGTGTGTGCTCACACACTTCCATGTGCACACACATATTGTGGAAAGAGAGAAGGCTGAAGACTGAGCCTTGAGCGATAAATACAACATGGCATAAGAAAGGAAAACAACACTCAGTGAGCTAGTGAGAGAGGCAGGAAGAGAACCAGAAAATGGTGGATCAAAAGTAAAAGAAGAAGTGCAAGAAACACATGGTGAGGCCAATGCAAAGCTGCAAAGAAAACCAAGTCAGTGAGGAATGGGCAAAAGCCACTGGCACATACAGAAAAGAAGCCATGAGCGGGGACATCCCATCCCTGTTTGGGGCTGCATTCACATCCACAGCTCCGTCTAGTCCCTGAGAACAAGTACACAAAAGCTTTAGTGAGGCGCTAACCCAGGATGCGTCTGGATGCTTTCTTAGCAGGGACAGCTAGACCCAGCAACAGCAGAGAGGACCATGCTTCACAGATTAGCAGCCAAATGAAGAGAAGGGCGAAGCAGTATAATGCAGGCACAGGAGAGCCCATTTGGATGTCCCATCAGGCTGTGAGACTAGGAAAGGATTTGAACGCAGACCTCAGAGGGAGAGAGCAAGATTTTGAGGAATGCCTCTGCCATTTACAAGCTTGTGAACTTCGAAAGGTCACACACCCGAGTCTCAGCCACCCTCTCTATGGAATGGAATAGAGATAATAACGGACCTGCCTCCTGGAGCAAAGGCTTTGCTGGTCACAGGGCAGGTGCCCTCAGGGGAAAGCTGCCCACGGTGACAAAGGCGATCACACCCCACTTACTATCCAGAGGCTCCTCCACTTCCTTGTAGACTTGCCTCAAGGACCCGTCTTTCATGTATTTCTCAGTGAAGATGTCATAAGGAACCAGTTCTCGAATGGTCTTCTTGTCGTCTTCCGAGGAGGCAAGCCATCGATCGCAAGGGAAAGTCAAGGTCTCTGTGCCCTGGGGTAAGGAAGAAAGAGGAAAAATTAATCCCTAATGTGGAGATTGTCAACCTCAGTGGCTCATCAGCATCCAATACTCCTGCGGACAAGGACAAGGGCATGGAGTTCCACGGATAATGCAAAAACACCTGCACGACCTCATCGGGGTTTGGCTCTTAAAGGCCAGTTCCCAGGGTCACTTAAAATCCTGAGGACTCAAACTCAGGGGGCAAAGGCAGGGCTCTATATATTTTCATTTCCCACACCATGACAGAGAACTATCACTAGGTTTGGTTTTTAATTATTTCTTCATCTGAGTATTGTTTTTTGACATATCAAATTGTATAAGTTTAAGGTGTTATAATGTCCTCCTATGTTTAGGATTCTGTGGCTTCCGAATGCTTTCCACATGGGGGGATTTCCTTCTGTGAGTTGACCTGGCGCTGCAGGAAGGGCACACTGGGTCACTGCTGTGAGTGTGGCCTTGGGGACAGAGGGCAGAGTCGAGGCTGCCCAGACCCTCCTCCTTGACACCAAGACCAGGTTTCAAAAGAGTCTGCCTTGAACCTGAGCTACAATACTTCCTACATGCTGAGTGAACTGGGTGAATTTTCCTTAGGTCATCGTATCTCAACTTCACAAGGCTTCAGGTTCTTAATGGAAATCTGCCTCAGTCTCTTCTGTAAAGGAGCAAAGGGAACAGGAGGTCAGACCAGTCCCAAACTCACTCACATCTTTGTCTGGGAGGAGCCTGCGGATGTCCACGTGGGAGCAGTGCCAGCCGGGATTTATGCCCGTGTTATTGTGCCCAATCCGAATTTTTTCAATGATCTCACCCACGTCTTCTAGCTTTAGAAAGGAGAAAATGAACAAGATGTTAGCTGACAGGTTCAGGAAAGTACAACCTCAGCAACAACCTGTCTCCCCAGAGCATCTACCCTTGAGTTCCTATGAACTTCCAGAGGTCATGGGAACTTCCTTCTTTCCTTTGCCGGTTAAGACAGCCACCACTCTCTTCCACCTGTTTCCCTCATGCTCCCTTACCCTCTAGACCAGACTCTAGAATTTAGTTTAGTCAACTTCTGGGAGGTTGTCCCTCCTCTCGCTCTTTCTTCCATTACTTCAGTTATAGCAGTTCATTACCTGCCTGAGAACTGACTTGGTGATCGGAACAAGGGCCCTGGCTCGGCCCGTGCCTTGTCTTGCAAGGACACCCTACTCCTTGGCCCCTCAGGGCCTCCTCCACCCTCATCCACTCCTCTTCCATGCATCCTCAAATTCCAGTCTATCAACTTGATATACTCTTGCCCCATGGCCTCTGCACTTGCTTTCCCTCCCCGTTTCTTTTCCTCTTTTCAATCTTATCTTTGAGGTCTCGACTCAAGGATCACTTCCTCAGGCAAGCCCCCTTGACCAGCTCAAGAATGTCAGATCTCCCCCATGACACCCTGACAGCATCTTCTACCTCAGCACCAGCATGGTTCAGAGTTTGCATTTGTTTGTTTGATACTCTCTCCCCCACCACTGGAAGCTAGAAGGACAGAAACCACCTCTGTTTTTGCTCACCGTTGTATCCCCAAAACTTAGAGCAGATCCTGTGACCTAGGTATTCACTAAATATTGGAGGGACCAAAGAATGAACATTTCTTCATCTGCAAAATGGGTGTGATAAAGTTCCCCAGGCTCTCACATACAGGGCTGAACCTTAACCACAAGGCATGTGCGAAATCCCACTGAACAGAAGATCTGAAAGGTGTGTCTCTTAGTGAGCCCCAAACTGCACGAGTGGTAATCTCCTCTCTTTCCTGCTCAGAGCCCACAGGCTCTAGTATAGGGGAAGGACTCACAGCTCGGCCCCTGCCCCCACCCCCACCCCTGCCTTTCTCTCCCAAGTCCTACCTCATCCCTAAGGGCATCTGGACAATAACAGAAGATATTGATGGGGACATGGGGGCAAAGGGAGAAGATGGCAAAGACAGCAGGGAAATGCCATACGCAGCTGGCCAGGCGCATGGTGGGTCCATGGAATTCACACCTTGGGGTTTGGTTCCATAGTTTGGGGCTTAGGGGGTGTGGGTAGACTTGGGTTTCCTGCCCCTCTGTGGAGTTGACTGTCTGGCCCCCTCCATCAAGCTCTCAGTGTTACAAGAGGGGGCACGGTCAGCGTGGGGTGGAAGGGGGCCCTTCAGGCATGAATGGCATCTGAGTGATGGAGCCATTCATCAGGTGCGAGGCTTCTTTAACCACAGACGGAAGAGCACGAGCTGCAACAGCCTCCATCCAGAGGCTCCCTCCCTCCCCACTCACCCACGCAAGGGGAGGCCCATATGCACAGCTGGAGGAACCTCCCCCAGCCCCAAGCCCACCCTTTCTCTTCCCAATCTTAGCCCTGGCTCTGCCACCCATGAGCTGCGTGACCCAAAGGAAGACATTTGACCATCCAGGCCTCGACTTCCTCATCTGTAAAATGGGGGGAAATAATGTCTTGCTCAGCTATGAGCAGAGTCAGCACTTGAGGTCACTTCACTGTTCAGGTCTAAAATCACAGACCTAGTTCTCCTTGTCAATTATTCTCTAGTCCCGAGTGACCAGCAGAGCACCACAGTGTGGAGACTGAATGAACCCATACTTCCCAGGAGAAGTGGCGTCCCCGTGAGTCCTCCGGGGGCTTTCTGAATCATTAAGCAGAGACCATCAGACCATTAGTGGGTTCAGACTAATGTTAGTGTCATGGGCATTTTTAACGAGGCCTTATCCTTTCCCAAGAATGGAGAGAAATGCAAGTGCCCTGGGTGGAACCTGGGGCTCATGGTTTCTCCTCCTGTGGACACTGAGCCACCTGCACAACCACAGAATAGTGACTCACCTGCCTGTCCCTCTGTCAGAGGCCTCTTTTCCACCTCTCCAGCCCATCCCTGAGGCTCCAGATGTGTGGGTCTCAGCCTCTTGGGGCTTTTGGAGCCTCCTCCCGCTGCTCCGTATAGGTCTCAGTGCCAGGGAGGCCATCTCCTCTGTGACCCTCATAGAGTGAGGAGGATTTTAGGGATGGTTGGCCTCAGGGGTAGACCAGGAGGATGTTAGAATAAGAAAGGACCAGAGTGTTCTCAGGAGAGGTGAAAGAGTTAAGCAGAGAAGGCTCTGGAAGTGAACTGCTTGGCTCCAAAGCTTGGCTCCACTGTTCATTAAAAATGATATCCTGAGCAAGTCGCTCACCTTCCTGTGTCATCTCAGCTGCAAAAATCATACCATCCAGCTCCTGGAGTGGTGATGTGGGCCAAATGAGCTGACACACCTCAAGTGCATGGCGAGTGCCGGCAACCCTCAGCTATGATTACTGTCCCCAGCCAAGGAGGAGGCGGCGGCGGCCAGGAGTGGGAGCAGATGAGCGAGAACCAGGGAGGTTATGGACCAGCTCCACCTTCCCCCGAAGATCAGTGAGAAAAGCAAGTGGAAAGATGGGAATACAAAGCCTTTGCAATTGTTTCCAAGCTCTCATACTGCCCCAAGACCCAGAGAAATTAGAAAAAAGAATAAAACGTGACCAAATATAGTTGCCAATTAGTGCGGTCAGTGACAAAACTCTCCGGAAGTCACTCTGAGGTGGAGTGATGGCCGGGCCACTGACAGCACCCAGCTCAGCTGACTCATGCCCTACAATGTCTTGTGTGGATGAGATATGGCTTTGTGTGGATCAGTGAATCACCCTTGAATTTTCTTTGTGAAAAGACTACACCAAGGCGGCAGGCCTTCCCAGAGATGCTGACAGCTGCCAGAGAAGGGGGAGGGAGTCACCTCCCACCCACATACATGCACACATGCTGGCCCTAGAAGAAGGAAATCCTGTGGTTTCCCACCAGAAAACATGGGACACATCTCCAAAGGCCCTGGTCAGACCAGGCTCCAGAGGCCCCCACCTCCTGTCTAGCCGTCACTTTTAAGTCCTCCCTGAGGCACATCACTTCCTGCTCCTCCCACCAAACCTCACACCTCAAGCAGTGTTCATTTCCACCTGGGGGACTTGGCTGTGCTGTTCCCTTCACTAGGAAAGCCCCTCTGTGTCCCAGCTTGTACCCACTCTCAGGCCCACCTCTTCTTTCAGAGCCACCACTTCTGGGGCCTCACCCTCTCCAACGTCCCCAGCAGGTTCAGTCAGCCCCGCCCTTGTCCTCATCACAGTGGGCTAGTCTCTTGCAGTGATTCAGAACACAGCCCCTACCCCAGCTGTGTGATTTTAGTTAAGCTAATAGGCCCTCTGTGCCTCCGTTTCCCTAGATTTAACAGGACAGTTACAGCACAGAGTCATTGTGAGGGCACCAGAATCTTCTCACCCACATATCAGTTGTTATGATGATTGCTTTGTGAGCCCCAATTGCACTGCAAGCCTCCTGCAGGCAGAGTCAGCTTCCTGCCCTTCTCTTGTCCCTCCCACCCAACCTAGCACACAGCGGGGTGCACAGAGGAGGCACTGACTGCAGAATACAAGATACCACAGTCCACGGCCTACACACCTAGTGAAACACCCAACAACAAAACCCCAGACCAGAGTGGAGGGGGAGCCCAGGAACATTCACGTGCTCTCTGCCTCCGGCTGTTTGGCCGTGGCCTGGCAGGTGAGAGGGAGACCCAGCAGTGTGACGAGCGGTCGGCGCGCCAGGCTCTCCCTGCGGCCTGTTGTTGCTGGTGGGACTAGACGTGGGTGCCTCTCATTTCCCCTGTCTGCTCACTGTCACCTTTGATTCTGACATAGCCCTGGAGGGACAGGGTAAGGGTCACTATCCTCCTGGTGCCTCGGGTGTCCTGAGGCCCAGAGGGATGGGAAGAACTGCCCATCAAGGTCAAAGATGGTGCGTGTCTGCTTCTGGACACAAGGTCCTCCTGCTCCACTTGTGCTCCAACCCACCCTCTAGTCTGGCTCCCCAGCACCTTGCTGAGCCCAGGTACCTCCATAATGAAGCGGGAGGAGGACTTTCTCTCAAAGAACAGCTTCTGCTCCCTCTTGTTGGTGCACAGGTACTTCTCCTGAGTGCACACAGCATCGCAGCCATAGATGACGATGAAGATGTTGGCGTCTGTCCCGGCAGCAAAGACATCGCTGGTGTAGAGGGTGATCTCATAAGGGACAACTGAGGGCGATGAACAGAGAGTAAAATCAGAGGGGACAAGAGAACAGAAAACAAATCTACACAAGTTCAAGTTCTTCACCAGCACACTGCCCCGGAATGCTTTACCAGGGAGCTGCTGCCCAGGAGGCTGGGCAGTCTCATGGTTGCTTAGTGCCCCGTCACGTCCAGCATAGAAAGCCCCTGCTGCCTTTGACCCAGCCTCCATGCCTCTCACATGGCAGAGCTAGTACTGCTGATGGGCTGAATTCACAGGCTCCTGCCCAACCATCTGGGCAAGGCAGCCATGAGCCTCAGTTTCCTTGTCTGTAATCATCCTCAGTGTGGTCCTGAGCTGTAGTCACTACAAACAGGAGCCTGTATTTCAGGGCACAGCTGGCTAGTAAGTCTTCAGTGGCGAGAATCCTTTCTCTTCTCCCCACTCCCTGCCCCAGCCCCTCGCTGCCTGGTCTTCCCCATTTCATCCTTGCAACATCTGTCCTGACTGGGTTGGATGCTGAGGGGAGCCTCCTAGACCCCTTCAGTCAGATCCCCTCACTTTACAGAGTTTTGCTACTGGGGAGGGGAGAGGAGGAAAGGAGGGTGCACCAGTGTTTCCTCAGCCCCACCAGAGACTCTCCTTAGAGGAGAGGCTGACCCTCCTCTTGCTCTGAGCAAGAAGCTTCCCAGGGGGCAGCGCCCAGGCTGAGTAGAGACCAGCTTCACACCAGGTACATTCTGAGGACCCTTTGCTTCAGAAACTCTGTGGGGTTTGTTAAAAACACAGATTCCCAAGCATTCCTCAGATTCTCTGCAGGGTGAGTTTAGTGATCTAAACATTTAATTCAGACTTTATACTAAAATTCGAAGCCAATAATCTAAAAGAGTCTCAACCACAGTTGAGATCCATTAGCAGGTTGTGAGATGAATTTAGTAGGTTGTCACCAGTATTTTAAAATATAAATGGAACTGAATAGAATCAAATAGAAAATATCACTATACGTCTCACACACACAGTGAGAGTAAAAAAATTTTGTGACATTTTTATTTATATATCAAGGTGTATTTTTATTCTGGATTAGAATAGTAAGAAAGATTGAAAACCCAGGGAACTAATTCAAGTGGAAATCTGCCTGTAGTCCTAGCCCTTGAAAGGGTCGCGAGCAAGGTCACCTTCTCTCGGTGGCCCCGTCTTCCCAGAGGAGGGTCTTGCTTTTCTTTCTTATGCTCACTGTTGTAGAACCAGACAGGAAGACTTGGAGTGGTAATAACCTTCCTGACGCATGCTGTCTGCCAGACGGCACACTTAGTATTCTACAGTCCTTATCTCCTCCCCACAGAGGCAATATTATCATACTCCATTTTACGAGTGAGAAAACCAAGACTTAGAAAGGTGAAACTTGCCCCAAGTATTATGGCTGGTCAGTGGCAGAGCTTGAACTTGAAGCCAGGTTTGTTTGACCCCAAGTCTTATATGGTCAACCTCTAGCGGTTCTGCTGTTCTGAAATGGAGGTCAATACTGCTGCTGACCCACAGGTTGGAGGACTTTGGAGGTGACCACTGGTCCCTCAACAGCCTGAACAAGGAGGGCCACCACCAGTGGGTTCAGGGGAAGCACAACCTGGCCCCGCCAGGTCCCCAGCAATAATGGAGGTGCTATCTTTGCAGGCTGCAGTTCCTTCCTCTAAGACCTCTTGGGTTTCTCCATGGCCTAAGGCTTTGGATGCCTTGGGCTTTCATGAGACTATCTGGCAGTGGGAAAGTCCTAGAAATGTCCACACAGGAGCAGCCACCCTCAGCCCCTCTGCTTTAGGCCTGGGCTCCGATCTGCTCCTGATTTCTTGTTCTGTCTCTGCCATTGAGTAGCTGTGTGTCCTTGGGCAAATGACTATATTTCTCTGGACCTCGGTTTCCTTGTCTTTAAAGTGAAGAAGTTTAACTAGATCTGTAGTATTCAGTTTAACTGTGGAATTCTTGGAACCCACTTATGGAGAATGTTCAGGGAAAAAACATGGCCCTCCCTCCCTCTTGGCAAATGTGAGTGTAAGACAAAGGGCAGATGGGCAAGCTTTAATATCAGGCTGAAAAGGAATATACTCAAAGTCAGATCATACAAATTTTTCTTTTTTTTTCTGTGCAGAGAAAGGCCTATCCTGGGGCCTGAGGGAGAAGGACACCTCTGTTTGGAAGACACCCGGCGATGCTGCTGCCAGCCGTGTGCATCTGTCAGGCCAGAGTCCCATCCTAGGCTATAGGTGGCTCCTGGGGCAGAAATTTTTGCTTTGTAAATGCAGGGACTTGACCAGACGGAAATGTCATTTTATTTAGGCTTAGACCAGAATATATTTTTATGGTCTGGTCATTTCCAGTTTAACAGCTTTAGGCAAAAAAAAGAAAAAACGCTCATCAGTGATTCATTCTGTTTTAAGTATGAGTTGTTTGTTGGGTGGGGGGAGATCTTTTGGTAGAGCTAATTATTTAGTTTGAAAAATTGTAGTCTCTGGGTTTGGTTCAGATTTGAGAATATTCAGGCAGATTTTTATAGGTTGCTTGATTTTCAGACCTAGTATGTACCTAAATGCATTCAAAGATTAATAAACACTTTCTGATGATAAAAGTGGAAAGTGTCAAAACACCACCAACTTGCTCCCCGCCTCCCTCTCCTTTCCCTTTAGTTGGCAAAAGGAATTACATTTACCTTCTTCTTAAGTTTTTCCCCAATCAAGATAAAATCTTAGAGTGGTGATTTCCTTGGTGTGTTAATGGCTGGAATGAGGACTAGTGATGGGGTTGGCATGATCTCTCAGTTAGACCTTTATCTTTCTTTTAGGGCCTCACAGCCATTTTGTATTTTTATCTGTCTTGTGGACAGGAAACTCAGCTACAGAGCTTAAGTTCCAGGCCTGTTTTCACCAGCTAGTTTGGGGTGGGGTTTGGAGTAAGTCCCAGATTTCCTTTCCCTGGGTTCAGGGCTCTCTACACAGTCCACACAGGGCCTGAAGAATTTGGAAAAGGTGCAAGAGACCCAGATCGCCAAGGTGGCCTGGCCCAGAGGGGACCCTGAGAGGAGTGGGGGAGCAGGTGGCGGGGTGCGGGAGCAGGGCCAGCCTTGCGTGCTTGGTTCCTACATGGTGTGTACCGCCTTGTCTGGAGCTCCGCGTGGAAGAGGTCTCTGGTGATGGTCCCATCGTCTTCATTTTTGGCCAGCCAGCGACCGCAGGGGAACGTCATACACTTTCCAAGAGATGGAGCATCCACCTCCACCCAGTCTACGAACCAGCCTGGAGCCTTGCCTGGAGGGAAGGAGACACAAAGCCCATCAAGAACACCTGCTTAGGTGGCTTCCTTGGCAACTTTAGGGACTTGAAACATCATTCCCTACTCAACCACTGCGGCCTGTGACTCCACCATAAGCATGTCATCACTTTTGCTCAGAGCATTTGCTTTTGCTCAGAGCATAGATTCCACCTAAAATGTGTACCCAGCTGAGCCTGGATAACACTCCAGCCAGATTGGCAAGAGTGAAGGAGCATGAGGAAAAGATGGAAGAAATGTAGGGAATGTGAGGGGAGGGAAGCAAGGGCACTGTCCGGGGTGCAAGTCACTCCAATCAGCGACCCAGGGATGTCCCAGAGGACCCGTGTTAAAGAGGACTACATCATTTCACGCCTAGCTCTCTGGTCTGATGCCACGGGAAGGAAATCAGGGAAGGACCAATGACCCTCCCTAGGAAAAATGAGTGCTCAGGTTTAAAGAAGGAAATGGAAGTCAGGAACTAGGACAAGTGATTCCTTCCTTAGCTTTAGAAGACATGGTTTGAAGACCAAGAAATTGAATCCTGTTCTACTGAAAAAGAACAAACCTGAGCAAGTCCTGTAGTTGGAGTGTCAGTGGGCTCTAAGAAGGATTGACTAGACCATTGTTCCTCAAAGTGGGGTCCCCAGACCTGCAGCCTCAGCATCACTTAAGAGAAATGTACATTTTCAGGCCCCACCCCAGACCTACTGAATCAAAAGCTATGGGGGTGGGGCCCAGAAGTCTGTGCTTTAATAAGCACCCCTGTGGCCCTAATGCTCACTCAAGTTAGAGAACTGCTGAGCTACATCAGGGATTCTCAAATCTGGCTGCACATTAAATTCTCTAAGAGTTAGGGAAAGGGAAAGGCTTAAAAAATGTCCAATGTCCAGTCCCCACTCAGACCAATTAGAGCAGAATCTCTGTAACTAGATGTCCCCCCGGGGTGGGGGGGCGGTGGTGGAGGGTGAAGGGATTGAGGAAGTTGTGTGGTGGAAGGCAGGTGACATCCAAATTTCTGACACCCAGGGGGACCTGTCCATGGTCCTTACATTCTTAGCAGCAACCGAGCAGGGCGGGGAGGGGCTGGGAACCAGACCTGTGTTGTCATGCCCGATCCTGACTTTCCACAGATCTCCCAGGTCCAGGGCCTCCACCGTGAAGATTTCAATGCTGTCCCTCTCAAACTTGTCAGTGTTGGTCTTGGAGGATTTCAGGAGGGTCATTCCTGCCAACCAAATGACCCCATCATCATCAGTTGGGTGCAAGATATTTTAAACCTAGTCTTTCAGCTCCTTTTATCCCTTCTCAAGATGATCACATTTCTGAGCTTCCATAAAATTTAGACCATGCAATTATAATCCACTGAACACCCTGGCACATTTGGCATTTGTGGAGGGGTGTCCTTTTATTGAGCTTTGCAATATCCCTCTGAAGTGTGCATTTTATTTCTACTTTCTATCTAAAGAAAAGGAGACATACCAATAGGTTAAGTGCTGAACCAGGACGAGAAGTAGGTAGTGGGGACTTGAGTCAACATCTGCCCTCCTCCCATACCCCTCACATTTCCCACATGGGGAAGGAGCCAGTGACAGAGCCGCCTCCCCATGTTCCCTGGGGAAACAAGGGCTTACTCCTGTCAGGCCTCTCTGGATGGTAGAGATGGCTTTAAATGCTCCCTACCTGTCTTCTCACATGGTCTCGGATCTGGCTGTGACGTCAGTCTGAAATTTGAGAGTCAGCATCCTTCCCTCCAGCCTCAGCAACAACTATGTTGCTTCCAAGCCTCCCTCACCCCTGTAAGTTCCAGTTTTGTTGTGGCTGCACATTAACCCTACGTTGCTTTCTTACCAGTATCGTCTTTCGTGCCAAAGAGCGTGATGAAGACATTGGCATCTGTGCCTGCATTCTTCTTGGCCCCAGTCTTTATGGTCACTGAGAATGTGGTAGATTTATCTATCAGGAAATAAATGTGGAGGAGTAAGCGGTAGCTTGCTCCCTCCTGTGAAGGGCACCCCCACTGGGTTCCTCAGTCCAATTCTTCCTGCCCCTTCAGTGCTACATCTGTGAACCCCGTGGCTAGTCTTGAGTTGTTTCTATGTTCATGTTGACCATCTCTGTGAATCATTTGCAGCATGTGTTGTTGGGCAGGTATCTTTATTTTGGAAATTTCCTGAAGGCAGATATAAGGTCTTCCCCCATCTCAGCTCATTCACACACAAAAACTCTCAGTTAATAGAGCTGTAGGAAACTGAGGGGTTCCTTGGGGTGCCTGTGAGGATCAGAGGCTCAAAAACTGGGAGCCTTGGCCTGACTCCTTGGTTGGGAAGAGTTTCAAGGAAGGGAGCACAGGCGTCACAGAACTCCATTACTCTAACATAAGTATAAGGAGAAAGTATCATGTGCCTGGAGGGGAGGAGACAAGATCAAGTCTGAACAGCTACAACTGTTCCGTCCCATCCCATGCCGTCCCATGCCGTCCCATGCCGTCCCATGCCGTCCCATGCCATCCCAGACAACAGGTCTATGCAGAGTCTCATACTTTATACCTAGCTCTTTGCTAGAGGGGGACATGTCCCCCTCCCGCTCTCGCCATGGGGAACAAGAGGTGAGTACAGACAGATAGGTCAGTACAACCAGAGGAGAAAATGCCCAGAGTCCATAGGGGAAGGGAATATGGAGTCTAGGATAGGGAGAATCAGAAGAAAGGAAAGCTGGAGGGAATAGATCAGCTCTAAGTGAGGAGACCTTTCTGTTCCAGGGCAAGGCTGTCAAGGGGGTTGTTGTCTGCGCCTCCCTCCTCATCCTCCGGGGGCAGCACGTAGGACTCGTCCACAGGCAGCAGCTCCCGGGACAGCTGGCCGTCGTCCTCCTCCACTGCCAGCCAGCGCTGGCACGGGAAGTAGTACCTGGGGGCGGGGGTGAGGGCATTCTCATGACGGAGCAGTCGCGACTGAGAAGTCAGAGCCCCAGCACGACCCTGTGCATCCTCCCATCCTCCCTAGAAAGGGGGCTTCTTTCTGGAGCTATTAGCCAGAGCTGCTTTAGCAGAGAGTGTTGGACACAGGAGATGTTTGACACATGAATGTGGGGCTGACAGATTTTAATAAAATCACCCAATTTTGCTACTGGAAGACACAAATAAGGTGGCCAAGGAACTGTCTGCATGGTAGACAGCTGGCACCATCTTAGGGAAGGGAGGTTCAAGTTAGACCCCTCTAATTTGAACCCAGGCCCAGCGCAGAGGCAGGCCCAGTGCAGCGGATGGAAGGGAAGGAGGGACCAGGCGTGAGAGCGCAGCAGAGGGGGGTAATTAAGGACTTGCCTCTGGAGCCAGACAGGGCTTGAATCCTGGCTCTGCCACTTAGAGTCATGTGACTTTGAACAAGCTGTTAGCTTTTTGTGTTAGGGTTGCCAGAATTAGCCAATAGAAGACTTCTGCTTGAACTTTAGATAAGAAATGAATAATGTTTTAGTATAAGTATATACTATTTAAGATCTGGTATACACTTTAGCTAAAACATTATTCATTGATAATCTGAAGTTCAAAATGAATGGGTCATTTTGTAATTTATTCTGGCAACCCTACTCTGTGCTTCAGGGTACCATTTCTGTAAAGTGAGGACAATATTTCCTCTTTCATAAATTGCTGTGAGGATTACATTTGTCGAACATTTTAAGGTGTATAAAAATGCCCGACTCTAGGTATCTCTTGGAAGAATTCATTAATGCTATTATAGTTATTATTATTACTGTGCTTCCTTCCTTTCTCCTCAGTCCAAGTCTAGGATCTCTGGGGCCTGGGGCAGGACTGTTCCCACAGGTCCCTAAGCTTCCAGAATCACTCAGTGTTCAAAATGCAACCTAACCCTAAGTTGGGGCCATTACACCCCATTTGCACCCCTTCTTTACCCTGGCCCAGATGCATAAGATGCATTCAGGAACTGACTAAAGTCTGGGGAGCAGGGAGCACTGTGGGCTGAGGGTTTCCTCTCTGTCTGAGCCCCACATTCTCTTCCGGTACTTACTGCCTCCAAATGCCAACCTGTTTGCGGAGCAGAACCAGAGAGCGTGCCCTCAGTCCATGGACTCCAAGGGGGTGCAGAGGGGGGCAATTTTATATTGATGGATGTGGAATTAAAGGGTAGGAGGAGCTCAGTGTAGTGCTATAGAAACTAAATTGCGGTTAAATTAGTGTTTAAGTGAAAAATTTATATTGTTCTACTTCTCAGTCCTTAAATGTATGAATGGGAAAGTTAAATTTTTATTCAACCAAATAACTTATGAATAATAGACTTTAGCTCTCAATTATGGCCAATTAAGGGAGAGAGACAGAAATAAAGAAAGGGGCAGAGGCGGAGACAATGAGTGTGGGAAGCTGGAGGAGAACAAGGACAGAGGGAGAGAGACGCACAAAGAGAGTCAGGGAGACTTATTCAGGGAGAGAGGAAAAAATCAGAAAGACAGAAAGAGGAAGGCGCCAGCCCTCCCACAGCCGGCAGAGCACCTGCGTCAGGCTGACTCGTCAGGGATCATCTCCACTGTCCTGGGTCCCTGCCCCGTTGTGCTAACGCCCCTCAGCAGCCACAGCTGCAGCATCAGCACACAGCTCTCCTCTAGAATTCAGTTCCTCGGGAGGGGGTTCTGCATGTCAAGACTTTAGTCTCTGACCCAAGAGCCAGCAAGCACCATGGAAGGTGGGGGAGTGTAGAAACTGAGCCCAATGATCCCTGCCCCTTCCTCCCACAGGACTAAGTACTGTTCAATCAGTTCTGGGTACTGGGGAAGGGAGTAGGCAAGGATTTTAAGGAGCAAAGGAGAAGAGAGATATGTAGTAGTTCTGACCTAAGTTCCAACCACTTCTCTTAGGAAGGGCTGGGTACAGAAAGGAGCAAGGGTTGGGTGAGTAGGAGGTCTAAACTGTGTGTTTAAATTATAAGTTTGGGATTACTGAAAGTGCAAGCTTCAATTGAAAGTACAAATCGCATAAACAGATTGCAAAGCTAAATGTTGTAAAATGTGTATGATTTTATGTGGACTTTCCCATTTTGTGTTGACCATAAAGTCTGCACCTGGGGGCCTCCCTGGTGGCACAAGGGGTTAAGTCTCAGCACTATGAAGTTATCTGCAGCCACTGCAGCATGAGTTCATTCCCTGGCCAGGGAGCTTCCCACATGGTGCAGCAGACCTCTCCTGTCTCACCCGCTGCTCCCATCAGCAGTGTATTTCAGTAGGGCTGCCTGTTCTTCTCCCCACTCTGTCTCTAGTGAATCCTCTCACCCCCCACATCCCAATTCTTACATGCATAAATAAATCAATCTTTAAAAAAAGACTGCACCATACCAAGTCTAAGTCAACTGGTATGGGTAGTGTCTGGCAGCAAGAATGTGGATGTGGAATGCAGGAACCTTGGGTTTGTGACAAGCTATGTGACCCCGAGACCGTCAGTTTCATCCCCAAGATGAAGTCGCCTGTGAGGATTTTTCTTTCTCAATATTCCGTGAGCCCCAAGAACCCTGGAAGAGTGACGTGCTCCAGAAAACACCTTGTTAAATGAAACTTAAGGGAAAAACTGAACAAACTTTTTGTTCAACCTGTACTGTTGAAAGCCCACTCAACATGCTTGCAACAGGTAGCAGAATCTAATCCTTCAATGATTAAGGACCTAGAAGGACCTCCAAACTATTAATCAGAACAGGATCCTCTGTCTTGAAGATGAAAATGGAGGTGGAGAAAGCATATTCCTGAGCTAATAAAGGAAGGCTAGGCCTCCCCAAGATGTTCAGAGAAGCCTCCCTAAGACAGATCACCTTGGCAGAGGTGTTATTTCCAGTTAAGGTCAATAGAGACTATATTCACAATGACTTTAAGCACCTAGAAGAATGAAGATTGGGGCATCATCAAGATTCAGGTTTATCTTCAGAAATAACCTTTTTTGATCAAAGAAACCTATCTACATGGCAGGACAACACACCTAGGAACAGCGCAGCTGGTTTTTGTCGGATGAGAGCCCCTCCTCTCCCCGATGCCCAGGCCCCTATCCCATTCATTAACTCCGGGTAAAAAAATGGTTTGTCTTCTTTACTCCAGGATATACAACCAGGTAGATTCTCCTTATGTATGTAATTAAATTTGTTCTTTTTCTTCTACTGATGTGTCTGATATTGATTTTACTAGTCAGCCAGCCAGAGAAGAAGCCAGAAGGGCAGGGAAATTTCCTCTGTGCCCCACACACAACTCAGTAAGGAAAGAAAGGAGTGGAGGAAGGAAAGAAAAAGAAAGCAGAAGAGAGATAAGTAATATCCATTTATAAGAAGGATGCAAAAATAAAATAGCTGGGCATAAACTTAACAAGAATGTGTAGCAACTCCATGTAAAAATTGTAAAGTATGCCTTAGATAGCTAAGGGGACACTTGGAGAACAAGGGGAGGAGACAAGATCAAGCGAGAACAGTTGCATTTCACTCCATCCCATCCCTTCCCACCCCATCCCATCCCATCCCATCCTGGACAGTAGGTCTATGCAAAGTCTCATACTTTGTACCCAGCTTTTTGCTGGATACGTGGGGACATGTCCCCCTCCCACCTTGCCATGGGGAAACAAGCGGTCAGTACAGCCAGGGGAGAAAATGGCCCTAATTGTTCCAGGGCTGTGGCCTCAGCTCCTGAGTTGTGGTTCCTTTGTCTGTCAAAGGACAATACCTCTTCCCAACCAAGCACGGGTCAGCAAACTATGGACTGTGGGCTAAATCGAACCTGCCACCTCTTTATGTGCATCCTATGAGCTAAGCATGGATTTTACATTTTTTTAATGGTTGAAAAAAATTCTAAAGAGCAATCCAAAATTACATGAGATTAAGTTAAGGTTTTCATAAAGTGTTGCCGCAATGCAGCCACACCATTCATTTAGCTGCCCTCCTGCTGCCAAGGGAGAGTAACTGTGATGGAGACTGGCCCCCGAAGCCTAAACAAACTATTTACTCTCTGGTCTTTACAGAAAAGGTTTGTTTATCCCTGGTCTAGCACATTAAAACAATTGCTTTATTCATGGAGAGCCTTATGGAGGCGCCTAAGTGTGGGCATGGCGTTAGGGCCAGTGACGTTCTGGCAGGGAGAGAAATGCCTACATCTCTGACTCGCTGGACCTCAAAGCTGAATTAGATGTCCAACTGCAACCTGTCAGGGCAAGCAGGTGCCCTATGAGAAGGGAGGGAAGGAAGCAGTGCCCACCCGGCCAGCTACAAGGGCCACCTCATCTTCACCCTCAGTTATCACAGCTACACCCCTGGGCCCACACCCTCCTTCCAGGGCTACCTCAGGGGCTGGCGTGCTCCCCGCCTCCCCTCCCTCCCTACTCACGTGATCTCATTGTTCACATCAGTGATGTCTACTCTGTCCAGGAACCAGCCCGGTCTGTTGCCTGAATTGTCGTGGCGAATCCGAATCTTGGTCAGAGCACCCAGGTCAATGGCATAGATGGTAAAGGTATCTGTCTGGGGAAGAGCAGGGTAGCACTCAGAGGGGTGGCAGCCATCTCAGCTTCACCATCAGCATCACCCTCCTGGGACCTGGGGCAGCCAGCCAGAGGCCAGAGGTAAGACTGAAGGGGAGGAGGGGAGGACAAATGTGGAAGACACAGCTGGTTGGCTGGTGTTGGTGCACTATTGCTTTTTAACCTGGCCCTGCCAGGGGTTATTCACCCTCTCACTATGTCCCAGGAGGGCAGAGAGAGGAGCAGAGGAGAAGCCAGGCTGGCTGGAAGCCCACATTTGTGTTGTGTGTTGTGTGTATGTGGTGCCCCACTGCCTGGGTGTGGGCTGAGCTGGGTGCCATGAGCACATGTGTGCACAATCTCCTTCAACCATGAGTTGTAAGCACCTGCAAAGAGCCAAAGTGCAAATGCAAAGTGATTTACAGAATCCAACGTGTAAATCCAAAGTAAATTCACAGAAATAGACTAGGACTTGCCCCACTGGGTGGAAGACAGACGGACATCCTGCAAGTGCAGGCTACGCACGGGGGAAGCAGGTGGCGGTGGGACCCGTCACATAAATGAGTCTTCTCTGCTGCCATATCTTTTAACTCTATATTAAATAGATTTTCAAATTTACAGAAATTATACACTGAAGCTTTGTGTGCCCTTCACCTAGATCCTCCTCTTATTTGCAACATTTGCTTTCCTTTTCTCTTTGTTTTTTTTTTTCCCTGAATCATTTGAAAGTCAGTGGTCGATAGCAAGATCTTTCACCACTAAATTCTCCAGCATAATTTCCTAAGAACAGGTCAATTCAGAGTACGATATGTTCAGAGCACAATTACCACAATCAGGAAACAAAATCGACACAATATTATTATCAAATATCCAGTCCACATTCAAATGTTATCAACTGTACCAGTGATAGCGTCTGGGGTAATTCTCTTCCCACCCAGGCTCTAACTTTTATAGGAAAGTACTGGAACACCAAAATAGACGCCAGAGCTCTGGACTGACCACAGAGCATGGGGAAGACTCACTTGAAATGATCTCCACATCTCTGCTAATGCAGTTCTGGCTCTGAGAATACCTCTCACATGCACTATACTCACCGCCAAGACCCTGTTTATGGCTCGCCTCCCCACCACCCTTGCCCCAAAGCCCTGTCTGATGGCTACCGTGCCTCCCTTATACCCTCTGCCCCAAAACATTGGCACTGACAGAGGAGGTGCTTCTGTTACATCTAGTTGGGAAGAAAACCACTGGACACATGGCAGATGCCGTGCTGGGTGAGGCTGCCTTGGGAATCACCAGAAAGCTCCACAGGCCCTTTGGGGTGCCAACCACCCCCCAAGGCCAGAGAGCCCACACTCTACCTGCCCCTGCTCAAACTTGTTGGACTTGTCTGACTTCTTCAGGGGCCGCTCGCCTGTGTCTCCATACTCCTCACCATAGATGGTCAGGTAGACGTTGGCATCAGTGCCAGCCTTGGGCACGTTCCCTGTGATCACCTGGACTTCATAGGTGTTGGCTGAAGCCAAGGAGAGACAAATTTGAGGAAGCCTGGGCCTGGGGTGGACTTGAGGCTCAGCCTCTCAGGTCCAGCCAGACTGTGGGAGCAGGAGGAGTCTGCAGCTACACCTGGACCTATGGGACCTGCCCTTCCTCCCCACCCCACTCCCTTCCCAGCAGGCCACGACACTCATGGCAAAATTCTCCCTCAGCCACCCTCCTACCTATGTCCCCCCCAGTGTCTTAGAGTGAATCATAGTAGGCTCCCCCAAGGTTGTCCACCCCTCTAAGTGCCTCAGAACCCCAGCAACACTAAGCCCAGAGAGAGAACTGTCCCTGGAGCATTTCCTTCATGGGAGAATTCAAGAGAGCTACTTGGGAACCACCTACAGGGTCTCTGTGTGAGAGCAGAGCTAGACACCCTCTCCCCTCCCTGGGCCCCCGTCAGGGAATGGCCTGACCCCTCCCTGGCTTACGCTCAGGACCCGGCCGCCCCGCCGGCACCAGTTCCACCACAAGTTCATTGTCCTCCTTGCCCCGGGCCAGCCAGCGGTGGGCTTCGAACTTGTACTCCTCGATCACCTCCTGCATCCCCGGCCCAAACTCCTCCTCTTCCTCCTCCTCCTCAGACTCTTCCTCCTCCTCTTCAGAAGAGGACTCCTCCGAGGAGGGCTCCTCCTCCTCCTCCTCCCCTTCATCCTCCTCGTCACTGCCTTTCTTCTTTTTCTTCTTCTTCCTCTGCAACTTGGCCTTCAGCCGCTCCTTCTTGAGCAGCTTACGCAGCTTGTCCTTCTCCTTCTTCTTCCGGGCCTCCTCCTCAGGCGTGAGGTCCACCTCCTTCACCACCAAGTGCCGCAGCCACAGCATGTCCACGAACCAGCTGGGCCCAAAGCCCTCGCCCGTGTGCCCCAGCCGGATCTTGAAGATCTCACCCACGTCCGCTGCCTCCAGCTGTGCAAAGTGCAGGGCAGTGGCTGGGGGCCCTGGTGTGCTCCTCCCTCCCCTGCAGGCCAGGGCCCCAAGGAGTGGTGGGACCGAGCAGCTTGGAGCCTCCACACTCAGAAGCTCCCAGCAGCTCTCTCACTCCTACCACTCCAGCCTGGTTTCTCTGCTTACCTCCCATGACCTTTTGCTGGGCTTGCCATCTACCCAGGCGCCATTTCCCAAAATGCTATGGTCAGGTTGGTTACCTCTCTCTCTCTCTCTCTCTCTCTCTCTCTCTCTCTCTTTTTCTCACACACACACACACACACACACACATACACACATGCACACTCATACAAAGTAATCATCACATCACACTCATTCCTGTTATTACTGTTTCCACATATTGGCTCATACAAGTTCTTCACTCAGAAAGTCTTCATTCTCTCCTCCAGTTCTGCCTAAAACATCATCATTCTGATTCCTAAGGCTTTTAACTACTTTTTTTTTTTTTTGGTTTGTGTTTTTCTGTGATCTTTCCAAAAAATTTTTTTTCAGTATTAAACTTTCTATGATTTTTATATAAGTAAAAATAATAAGATTATTTAAAACAAAAATCTCACCATGTCCCCATTGGGCCTTGCTCCCTTCTCCTAGCAGACAGCCTCAGCCCTCCTCAAGAGTTCAGAAGGGTGCAGAACTTGGCTGCCTCCCTGTCCTGTCCTGGATGCCCACTTTATCCACACTAGCTGGTCTCTACCCACCCAAGTGAGAATCCTGTAATGGCAGTGCCTTTGCTTGTTACTTCTCTCCCCACTGGCCTACCACATAGCTGGCTCAAGAGGTAGCGCTAATGGATTTATTTCCTCAGGTCCTTGGCCTTCCATCTGCCATTCTGCTCTAAGGCTCAGAGTGAGGTGAGGTGTGACCCTGCAGAGCTCAGGGGAGAGCTTGCTCAGGCTCCCTTCCAGTCACAACCACAGGGCTGCAGCCAGGTTCTGGACCCACAGCTCAAAGCCTGGTCCCACCAGTTTACCCACTTGAATGGGTAAAATTGAGGCTGAGACAGTCTCATGAGTTGTTCAATGTCCCACAACTGCACTCCAGGTACAGACAAGAACCGGGGTCTTCTGATTCACTGTTCATGAACTTGCAATGCAGCTCAACCCACATTTGTAAGAAAAGTAATAGCCAAGATGGAACCCATGACGCCTAGGAAAAGGAATTTATTCTTCTCAGCTGCAGAGATGGACTTGGGACCTGGTCAGTCCTTCTCTTTTTTGAGTTTTCTAGGTCACAACATCCCTGCAATCAAGCTTGCCACCTCCCCTTTCCCACTTCTGTCTGTGCAGCTATGGGCATACCCCCACGTCCAGCTGCACAGTCACTCAGTATCCAGAAGAAGCCCTGCTCTGTCCCATCTCCCCATGAATTTTCCCAAGTATTTTCCTGACACTTGATTAAAAAAATAATATCTTCCTGGTACTGACTATTTTGAACCTTCCAGGGACTGTGAAGCAGGCCAGGTAGGTATTGCAAAGCTAAGTTTGAAATGATGAAGTTGAGGCTCAGAAGCCAGGGTCTCCGCCTCCTCAGCCAAGTACTGAGGGGCTGGACTCAATGAGGACATTCTGGCACTAATGTTTACATCGTAAACCTGTAACCCAGACCCAGCTCAGCTAGGAACTTCTCTTCTGGGCACTGGGTTAGCTCTTTTCTGAGCAGGTGTGGCACACAGACAGACACAGAACACCAGCATGATATGTGCACACACATATCTGCAGACATACATGTACACTTATATACATACTCACACATGCACATATACACCGGTATGCCATATCAAACATCTATGTGTTCCCAAGGGCACCATGCATGCACCCTCCTCTCCAACCAACAACATGCTCACTTTCTCATCTTTTCTTCTCTACTCAGAGGGGCACTCAGAACACAGCATGAGATCTCCAAACCTTCCATTATCCTGCTTAGAAGGATAGCCCTGTCCTCAGGCCAAGAGAGCTACAGAATCAGAGACCATAGGACTGGGAGTGGATATGGTAGCTAAGGTCCTAGTGCTGCATTTTGCTAAGTTAGTACCATCTACTCCAGTAGTGTCAGAGTTGGCAGGACATTAGTATCACTGGTAGAACTCTTAGAAGCACACCCAGAAAATATAATCCACAAAAAAGGCTAATTGAACTAATCCTGGTGTGGACCAGGCAAAACTATTTTCTCAAGTTACCCAGGGATGAGAAGCACTGATTTAGCCCAATCCCTTCATTTTCACAGGTCTTCTGTGCCCTCTGCTGGCACACCCACTGCCTTACCCCTACACACCTGGAACTTGTCCTTGGATGCCCGATCAAAGACTTTTGAGCGGCTGGAAAGGAAGAGCACTTCTGTCTTGCCTTCCTCACCATAGATCTGCATGTAGACTTGGGAAGTGGTGCCTGCACCGCCCACATCACCTGTCCAAATCTCCACCTCATAGTGGACCACTGGGTAGGCACATAGAGGAGAAATGGGACATTTGTAATTATTTTATCATTATGGTTATTAAAAAGTTAGAACAATAATAACAATGGTAGAAACAAAACAAACATTTCCCAAGTCTATGTCATGTGTCTGGAGCTTCCTAGGCATTATCTCATCAATAACATGGGTTAAGTCCTATCATTCCCATTTTGCAGGTAGACAAACTGAGGCTCAGAGGAATTGAGGAGGTGGCTGAAATGACAAACCCAAGCAATCAGACTCCAAAGCCCAGCCATCCACTGGGCCATGTGTATCATTAGGAATCAGGAGTAAGAAGTCACTCCAACTGGCATCCCTGCTGTGTGTCTAACCTGGGCAGATGCCATGGGGCAGAAAGGAGCAACGGCTGTGTTTGTTTCTTTTCCTTATTTTCAGTAAAGTTCAAGGGGTAGAAATTATAAACTTCACCTAAACTTCAGATGACATCAACAGATACATATACACAAAGAGAGTTGCCCATGTTTTGAAGTAATAATTATTAAGCTGTTAGAGGGTGGAAGTGTGTTACATGTAAGTGCCACTAGAGGGCATGTCCAAAGGGAGAGAAAAATGTCTTCAGAAGAGCTACAGGACCATTGTTTTTTCAAAGTGATTAACATTATCGAAATGGCAATCCTACCAAAAGCAATTTACAGATTCAATGCTATTCCAATAAAAATCTCAATGACATTCTTCAAAGAAATAGATCGACTACTGATGAAATTCATATGGAACCACAAAAAACCTCGCATAGCTAAAGCCCTCCTAACTAAAAAGAAAGAAAATGGAGGAATTTCACTCCCTGATTTCAAACTATATTACAA
>PVIJ01013255.1:0-45927 GCA_004024925.1 Scalopus aquaticus | reverse complement strand
ATCTAACAAAAGACATAAAGGACTTATACAAAGAAAACTACAAAACTCTGTTGAAAGAAATAGAAGAAGACACAAGAAGATGGAAAGGCATCCCCTGCTCATGGATTGGAAGGATTAACATTATCAAAATGGCAATCCTACCAAAAGCAATTTACAGATTCAATGCTATTCCAATAAAAATCTCAATGACATTCTTCAAGGAAATAGATCGACTACTGATGAAATTCATATGGAACCACAAAAAAACCTCGTATAGCTAAAGCCCTCCTAACTAAAAAGAAAGAAAATGGAGGAATTTCACTCCCTGATTTCAAACTATATTACAGAGCCATAATAATTAAGACAGCATGGTACTGGAACAAAAACAGACAGAAAGACCAATGGAACCAAATAGAATACCCAGAATTAAAGCCACATATTTATGAACAACTAATCTTTGACAAAGGAGCAAAGAAAATGCAGTGGAACAAGGACAGTCTATTCAATAAATGGTGCTGGGGAAACTGGACAGCCACATGCAAAAAAATTAATGTGATATCTTGATGAAAACGTTTGCAATGTTCATCACTAACCATACCACAATTTTCAGGGAAGAAATCCAGATGGGAATGAAGGAAGCGGATCTTTAGAGACATATTGCAGCCAAGTTTCTGATACTTCGTCAACATGTCTTCTACTTGTTCCTTGTAGTTTTCTGCCCTAACATTCCCAAGAAGGTTTGAGGACACTAGGCGAAAAGCATTCCATGCTTGTTTTTAATCACCCTGCAGCAAGTTGTTGAAGTGGTCATCTTTGAAGAGCTCTCAAATCTGAGGACCCACAAAAACTCCCTCTTTAATCTTTGCTTTGCAAGTCAAGGATTCATGCAGGTATCGGAAAGCTGGCGAGGTCCGGTCCATGGCTTTCATGAAATTCTTCATCAAACTTAGTTTGATGTGAAGGGGTGGTAGCAGAATTTTGTGAGCCTCGACCAGAGCTGGGTGCTGGATATTCTCCTCTCCAACTGCAACATTTCGTCTGTGAGTCCATTCCTTCCACAAGTAGTGCAATTCACTTGTTCAGCTTTCCCTGCTGCAGTCCCATTAAAAGGGCAACTAACTTCAAATCACCACAGACACGCCACCTGTACTTGTTATACTCAAAGGAATTCAGTAGCTGCTTTAAGTTCTCGTGTGTCTCTTTCATGTGGACAGCATGTGCTACTGGAATAGATGAAAGACAGTTTCCATTGTGCAAAAGCACAGCCTTAAAACTCAGTTTCAAAGAGTTTAGAAATAGTCTCCATTCTTGTGGATCATGAGTGATTGCAAAGGCATTCATGAGGCCCTCAATATCGGAACAGAAAACCAGAGTACTTTCCTTTCTGAAGAAAGGCTCCAAATGCTGGTGGTGCTACTGCTTTCAATATAAACTCATTGTGACATCTTCTAGAAGATTCCATTGTTGGAATCTTGATCCTAGCAATTCTGCCTTGTTCTTGGATACGTCCAAATCACGAACCAGGTCACTGAGTTCTTCCTGTGTTAGTCTGTGTGGGGTTGATGATGCACTACAATGAAAATCTGGATCACCGCATGCTGATGGAACAGGAAGAACAGGTCGGCTCACCCTTGTCCTCATCAGATGAATCAAGAGAATATTCTACTGGAGGTTCTGGAATAGAAAGTCCCTCACCATGTGAAACTGGTCTCAATGCAGACGGAATGTTTGGGTAGACTATTCTGGACTTCTTTTGCTTCATTATTCTGCCGGAAAGAGGAGGAACCAAGCAGAGGTAACAGTCTTTTATGTGGTTGCTTGGCTCTCTCCACACCATGGGGACTGCAAACGGCAGTCTATCTTTTCCTCTCTCTCTTTTTCTCTTTTGTCCCTGAGTTATTCATTTTTTTTATTTCCCTTCCTTTTTGTAAACAAACCTTTTATTAAACTTTTTGTGAATGCTTGCAATTGTTCTTATTTTAAATCCTTTTTTAAGCGCACGGGTGAGAACCCACAGTCAGGCACCACATTGTATATCGGGGTTGCCCTGTAGCAGTTATTCTGCTGGAAAGAAGAGGAACCAAGCAGAAGTAACAGTCTTTTATGTGGTTGCTTGGCTCTCTCCACACCATGGGAACTGCAAACGGCATTGATGGTCTTTTGTCATTTCACCACTGTGAAAGCTGTGTTGTACATGTAGCACAGCATCTATGCGGGACCCAAGGCTTGTCTTGGTCACCAACCTTGCATCCAAAGGAAAGATGATAAGCCTTCTTCACTTGAGAAGTGATACTTTCCTTCTGGTTGGCAAATGTGACTTTCCCACAAATAGAGCAGAAACTGTCCATGCTCTTGATGCATTTTCGAGACATGACTGTTAGGTATTGTGCCTAAATGGATAAAAGAATAACAGTTCTATGGAACGGTAGCTTAAACTGTCTCGCACAAAGTCTGAAATATTTTCAATGCTCAACCTTTCCAACAGGACTTTCTATAGTGCACTGCTGATGTCAGCTTACTTCAGCAGCTGCCTGGCAGTAGTATTGCATTGCATCAGAAAATGATGCAGTCAACTCTGGATGATGTGTGCATGATGGCATTATGCAATGCGATGCAATATGACATCATTCTAGGCTGATTTAAGATGTTGTTGCAGTCCTACTGGATAAATTTACATGGTGAAACATATAAAATGAACTATATGAAATATCTTCCAAATGAGAGCTAATAAAAAATTTTCAGGGTCATGTTCATGTTCAGCACCCCAAGATACTACAAATTAGGGCCTTTTTAAGTCAGTAACTATCTCAATGTTGACCAGTGTAATTAGTGATTTTGAACATTTTTTTTTGCCTGTTATCCTTTTGCATTTCTTCTTTGGCGAAATGTCTTTTTACTTATGCCGATTTTTTGACTAGGTTATGTGCTATGATTTTGTCAAGTTGTGTAAGATCGGGTATATCTTTTATATCAGCCACTTATCTGTAGTATGGTGTGCAAATATTTACTCCCATTATGTAGGCTGTTTCTTTGTTTTGATTATTGTCTCTTTTGCTGTACAGAATTTTTAGTTTGATGCAGTCCCAGTTGTTTACCTTCTCCTTTGTTTTACTTTCTTCTGGAGAATAATCCTCAAAAATGTTCCTGAGATATTCGTTGTAGAGTGTTTTGCCTTTGTTTCCATCTATATATTTTATGTAGTTCTCACATTCTAATATTTTAGCCATTATGAGTTGATTTTTGCATATGGTGTGAGATACTAGTCTAGTTTCATTCTTTTCCATATGGCAGTCCAGTTTTCTCCTTCACCAAAATTTGAAGAGACTTTCCTTGTTTTAGTGTACATCCTTTACTCCTCTGTCATAGGTTAGTTCACCATATATGTGTGGTTTTATTTTTGGGCTTTCAATTTAATTCCATTGCTCTGTGTGTCTGTTTTTGTTCCAATACCACACTGTCTTTAGTATAATCCCTTTCTTGTATTGTTTAAAGTCTGGTTTTATTTCTTCCCTCTTTTAGTCAGGAGAGCTTTCACTATTTGAGGTATTGTGTGGTTCCATATGAATTTCAACACTCTTTGTTCAATTTACTTGTGAATTCCATTGAGACTCTTATTGGAATTGCATTGAACCTGAAATTGCTTTTGGTAGGATGGCCATTTTAATAATGTTAATTCTTCCAATTCATGAGCAGGAAATAACTCTTCATTTCTTTTCATCTTCTTTTATTCCTTTTAACAGTATTTTGTAGTTTTTCCTGTACAGGTCTTTCACCTCCTTTGTTAAGTTATTCCCAGGTATTTTTTTTATGGTATAATTGTAAATGGGATTGTTTTCTTAATTTCTTCTTCTTGAGAAAAATTGTTTACATATAGGAAGAATACTGATATTTGTGTATTGATTTTGTGACCTGTTACTTCACTAAACTGGCTTATTGTTTTAATGTTTTTTCTGTGGACTTTTTAGGATTCTCTCTACATATTATCAAATAATCCACATATACTGATAGTTTTACTTCTTTTTTTCCTGTTCGGATACCTTTTATGTCTTTCTCTTGCTTAATTGTCCTAGCTAGTACTGCCAGTACTGTATTGAAAAGCAGTGTTGAGAGTGGACATCCATGTTTTGTTCCAGATCTTAATAGAAAGACTTTCATTTTTTCACCATTAAGAATGATGTTGGGGCCTCCCTGGTGGTGCAGCGGTTAGGCGTTGCGCTGTGGAGCTGTCAGCAGCGGCTATGCGAGTTCGACGCCCGGCTGGGGAGAATCCCACATGGTGCGGCAGACCTCTCCTGCCTCGCCCGCTGCTCCCCTCAGCAGTGTATTACTGATATGCCTGTTCTGCTCCCTGCTCTGTCTCTGGTGAACCCTCTCGCCGCCCCACACCTCTGGTCTGTACCCCAGCTTGCATGTATAAATAAATCTTAAAAAAAAAAAGAATGATGTTAACTGTGGGTTGGTTTTATATGAGTTTTATTATGTTAAGATATGTCCATTTTATCCCAAAATTTTCACAGGTTTTCATCATAAATGGATGTTGGACTTTATCAAATGTTTCTCAGCATCTATTGATATGAACACAGTTTATATTTTTCTTTTTATTGATAAGGTGAATTAATTGATTTTTTTTGGATGTTGTACCATCCTTGTATTCTTGGAATAAATTCCCCTTGGTTGTGATTGTATAATCCTTTTGACGCATTGTTGGATTTGTTTGCTAAGATTTTATTGAGAATTTTTGCATCTGTGTTCATTAGGGAGATTGGTCTGTAATGTTTGTGTGTGTATGTGTGTGCATTGTCTTTGTTTGGTTTTGGTATTAGTGTGATGTTGGCCTCATAAAATGTATTTGGTAGTTTTCCTTCTTTCTTAATTTTTGAAAGAGTTTTTTTTTTAGGAGAAACATTAGTTCATCTTTGAAAGTTTGGTAGAACTTGCTGATGAAGCCATCTGGTCCTGCGCTTTTATTATTGGGGAGGCTTTTTATTATTCTTTCAATTTCATTACTTGTGATTAGACTGTTTCAGCTATTGCACCCTGGTTCGATCTTAGAGGTTATATAAATCTAAGAATGTGTCTATTTCTTCTAAGTTGTCAAATTTTTTTGTATGGACCCTTTTTATCATATTATCTTGTTTTTTTTTTTTTAGGATTTTATTTGTTTATGCATACAAGCTGGGGTTCAGGCCAGAGGTGTGGGGCAGTGAGAGGGTTCACCAGAGACAGAGTGGGGAGCAGAACAGGCAAATCGACGGAAACACACTGCTGAGGGGAGCAGTGGGAGAGGCAGGAGAGGTCGGCTGAGTCATGTGGGAATCTTCCCAGCCGGTCATCAAACTTGTGCCGCAGCTGCCGACAGCTCCACAGCATTGCGCTTACCCTGTTGTGCCACCAAGGAGGCCCTATCTTGTGTTTCTTATTATCTTGTGTATTTCTGCAGTGTCTGTTGTAATTGTATCTCTTTCATTTCTGATTCTATTAATTCAGGTTTTAGCTATTCTTTTCTTCATAAGCATAGCTAATAGCTTGTCAGTTTTGTTTACTTTAAAAAAAAAACCAATTTCACTGATCTTTTGGACTAGCTTTTTGTTTTCTATTTATTTCTGAAGTATGAAAATTAGCATTAATAATTTTATATTCTTGATTTTATTTTTATATTTTAAATGTTTGATTCTTCTCTCTCATGGCCTTCAAAGTATCTGCCAAAAGTTTTGACAACAGTGTTATGGAGGTTCCCTTGTATGTGACAAGACACTTTTCATTTGTTGTTTTCGAAAGTTTTACTTTGACTCTGATATCTGACAATTTAATTATAATTCATCTTCATTTAGTCATTTTCTGCTTTAAACTATTTGGTAGCTTTTTAAATTCATGAATCTGGATAATCATTTCTCTCTCCATGTTTGGGAAATTTTCATCCATTGTTGTTTTGTAAATTAACTTTCTGCCACTTTCTTTGTTTCCTCTCCATTGAGTAAGCCTTTTTAATTGGTTTGGATTTTATAAATTGCATTCTTAAATCATATTGCTTACTTCACTTTCCTTTTTGTTTTGCTGTTCAAGTGTTCTGTCTTCAAGTTCACAGATTCTTTATTTTGTCAATTTTGAATTGGCATTCAGAAGAGTTTTGGTACCTATGCTCCAAAAGGTACCACTGTCCAAAGCCCAAACCTGCAGGTTCAAGAAAGGATAGAAAGATTTACATTATGTTTCTCCCGCCACTCCCCCACCTCCACTGAGTGTTCTCTGTTTCAATTAAAGTCGTATCTTCCATGAGGCCTAGGGACGAACAAAACACCAAAATCAGAGCCCCCACTGGACTTGTGAGAATCCAGAAACCCTTAGGAGAGAGAGTCAGTGCAGTCAGTGACCTCATGACCTTCTGAAGAACCCTGCTGGCCTCTTTCCAGACCAGCAGAGGAATTGTGAATGTCCTCAAGAATCTGAGAGTTCCCACCCAAACCCCATTGGGGAGGGAGCTAGAGTGGACAGAGTGTTGCAGGAATCTGCCAGCACCTGGCCAGACCAAGAGAGGTCTCATGACTTCTGCAAGACACTGCCATGTCTGTGCAGCTTGGTGAGGCTCTGGACCTATGTTGAGGAGGGTTAAGGAGAAGACAGAGGCTTTGTGAGATCATGTCAAATCAATCCAGAACAACAAAGGCCTTGCAACCTCCTATGGGACACAGCAAGTGTCACCATAGACTGGCAGAAGTCTTACAGTCTTCTATAGGACCCCACTAGTCCCTGTCTGGACCCGCAAAGGCCTTGTGACTTGCCATAATAGCCCCTCCACTGGAACAAGTGGAACAATTGAAATATATATATATATATATATATATATATATATATATATATATATATATATATATACACACACATATACATATATATATGTGTGTATATATATATATATATATATATATATATAGTTAAAGTATTAAAGTATTGTACAGGTCCAATCACGACTGAGTCAAGGTTCGATGTAACAACAAAGCAGTGATTTATTTTCTAGCTCGAGCTGAGGTCCAAATCAGCCTGGGTACCAACACAGTGGTCCCATTGGCCAAATGAGGACCCCGAGTACAGAATTAGTACAGCTTATAAAGGCAGTTACAGGGGCAAAGGAATTCAGGAATTCAGGAATTCAATGTATATATATATATAGTAAAAGTATGTAAAAGTAAGAATGTCCAGAATGCTTAAAAAATGGCCGCTGACAAACGTTAAAGCTGATTCAGTGATAGAAAGGCACCAGGCGGCTGTAAAACACCAAGGTCTGTAAACTCCCCCTGGCAGCTGTAAAACACCGAGGTCTGTAAATTTCCCCAGCAGGGGCAAAAGATTTCAGGGACTCTAAAAGATAATAGCTTTGACAGTCTGCTCTGTGACCAACCCCCTTGATATATTGCCAATTCTGTATAGCTTGCTGAATTCCTTTGCCCCTGTAACTGCCTTTATAAGCTGTACTAATTCTGTACTCGGGGTCCTCATTTGGCCAATGGGACCACTGTGTTGGTACCCAGGCTGATTTGGACCTTAGCTCGAGCTAGAAAATAAATCACTGCTTTGTTGTTACATCGAACCTTGACGCAGTCGTGATTGGACCTGTACAATACTTTAATACTTTAACTATATATATAATTGAAGATGCAAGTGTACAAAGAACCTGGGTAGATAAGCAGAGAGAAATGAAGTTAAAAAAATGAAGAATCACCAGAGAACTATCCAACTCCATGTGAAAATGTAACATATGAATAATGTGAATGCCAGAAGGGTAAGAGAAAGGAAAGGAACATAAAATGTATCTAAAGAAAACTTCCCAAACTTAAAAATGGAATAAATGTACAAATACAGGAAGTTAGAAGAACCTCAACATACCTAGGAAAAACAAGATAGTCAGCCAGATAGCAAAATTTAAAAAATTCACAACAAAGAAAGAATACTAAAACTGGTGAGGGGAGGAAGCAGAAAACATATAAAGTTACCTGATCAGGCTAACATCATACCTGAAGAAACACTACAAATGAGCAGAGAATGGAATGATGTGTTCCAAATATTAAAGAGAAAAACTGCCAACCAAGAATACTCTATCCTGCAAGATTCTACTTCAGCTATGAGGGAAGGATAAAGGTCTTATCAATACTTATATAAATTGAAATCATACCCAGCATCTCCTCAGACCATAAAGGTATCAAAGTAGAAGTCAAGTAACAAAGCAAGGAAATATTTTAATACATGGAAAATTAACAACACACTATTGAAAGACCACTGGGTTAGTGAGGAAATCAAAGAAGAAATGAAAAAAAAATACCATGAGACATATGAAAATGACCACACAAACATCAAAAATTTATGGAATGCAGAAAAAACAGTACTAAGAGGGAAATGTATAGCAATATAGGCCCACATCAAGGAACATAGAAGAGCTCAAATAAACAATCTTCTCTCACAACTTGAGGAAATAGGAAAAGAAAAACCAATTCAAAAGCCAGTCAAAGAACAGAAATAATAAAAATCAAAGCAGAAGTAAATGAATTAAAATTAATTAGAAAGACAGTCCAAAAGATCAATGAAGCCAAAAGCTGGTTTTTGGAAGACATAGGTAAAGTAGACAAACATCTAACAAGACTCACCAAGAAAATAAGAGAGAAATCTCAAATGAATCTACTAAAAAATGAAAGTGAAGAAATCACAACAGATGCTGCAGAGATTCAGAGGATAATTAGAGACACCTATGAGCATGTGTATGGGAACATATTTAATAACCTAGAAGAGATAGATAAATTCTTAGAATTACACAATCATCTGAGACTGAATAGGGAAGAAATAGAAAACCTGAACAAACGAATCACAAGCAAAGAAATTGAAGCAGTAACTAAATTCTCCAATAAAACAAGAGTCCACCAGAAGGCTTCACAAGTGAATTCCACTAGTGTTCAAAGATGAACTAATGCCTATATAGCTCAAACTCATCCTAAAAAAATTAAAAAGGACCATTTTCAAATACTTTTTGAGGCCAACATTACTTTAAACCCAAAACCAAAGATGATGATGATGACAACAAAATTACATACCAATCTCCCTAATGAACACAGATGTAAAAATCCTTAATAGCATCCTAGCAAACCTAATCCAACAACACATTAAAAGGATCATACACCATGGTCAAATAGGAATCATATCAGGAAAACAAGAATGGTACAACATTCAAAAATGATTCAATGTAATTCACCATATCAATGATAAGAAAGATAAAAACCATAAGATCATATAAATAAATGCTGATGTAGTATTTGATAAGATCCGACATCGATTTATGTTGAAAATCCTTGAAAAACTGGCGATAAACAAAACATACCTTAATATACTAAGAGCCATTTCCAAGAAACCCACAGCTAAAATCATTCTAATAATGGAAAACTGAAACTTTTCTGCTAAGATCTGGCACAAGTCAAGGATGTCCACTCTCACCATTGGTATTCAACAGAAAATCTGAAGTTCTAGCTAGAGCAACTGGACAAGACAAATATATAAAAGAAATCCAAATTGGGAAAGATGAAGTAGAGTTATCATCATTTGCAGATTAAATAATAAAATCCATAGGGAACGCTTATGATTCCACAGAGAAATTAATGGAAACAAACAGTTTAACAAACTGGCAGAGTATAAAATCAAAAGACATAATTCAGTTGTCTTCCCATGCACAAACAATGAGACAGAAGACAAAGATATTAATAAAGTGATCTCATTTACAATTAGACCTCCAAAATTAAATACCTAGGAATAAACCTAACAAAGAGGTAAAAGATATATACAAAGAAAGCTATATTGTTGAAAGAAATTGTTGAAATATGGTTGTAAGACACAGAGAAATGGAAAAATATCCCCTGTTCATGGATTGGAAGAATTAACGTTGTCAAAATGGTCATTCTATTCAAATAAATACACAAATTCAATGCAATCCCAATAAAAATACCAATGCCATATTTCAAAGAACTGGAGCAAATGTTACTGAAATTCATATGGTATCACAACAGACCCAAAATAGCAACAGCAATTTTGGCAAAGAAGAATGAGAATGGGGTATCACACTTCCAATCCTCAAACTATATTATAAAGCAACAATAATTAAAACAGTTTGGTACTGAAACAAAAACAGACACACGGACCAATTATATAGAATTCAGAGCTAAGGAATAAACCCACATATATATGGCTAATTTAAGACAAAGGAACAACAACAACAAAAAAACAAAAACGTGGAACAAGGATAACCTCTTCAATAAATGGTGTTGGGAAAATTGGACAGCTGCTTGCAATAGAATAAAACTAGATAGCAATCTCACACCATACACCAAAATCAACTCAAAATAGATCAAAGACTTGGATGTAAAAACTGAAACCATAAAATACATAGAAGAAAACAAGGGCAAAAAATTTAATTTCATAAGCTTTAGTGATGCATTTTGGGATTCATCCCAAATAGCAAGGAAAACAAAGGACAAAATAAACAGCTGGGACTGCATCAAACTAAAAAGCTTATGTACAGTGAAAGAAACCGTAACTAAATTAAAAGATGCCCTACTGAATGGGAGAAAATACTTGCATATCATACATTTTACAAAGGACCGATATCAGTGATGTTCAAAGAACTCATAAAACTCAACAAAAAACAATTCACTAATCAAAAAAGTCAAAAGAAGTAAACAGACATCTCTCCATAGAAAACATTCAAATGCCCAGCAGGCACATGAAAAACTGTTCACAACCACTTTTATTATTAGGGAAATAAAAATCAAGACCACAATGATATACTTTCTCACACCTGTGAAAATGGCCCATATCAAAAAGACCAGAAACAACAAGTGCTGGCAAGAATGTAGAGTAAAGGGAGCCCTTATACACTGCTTGTGGGAATGCAAACTGATCCAGCCCCTGTGGAAAGCAGTATGGAAGTATCTCATAAAATTAAACATGGATCTACCATTTGACTTAGTAATTGCACTCCTAGGCATCTGTCCAAAAAATTTCAAAACACAAATTTGAAAGGAAACGTGTTTATTGCAGCATTATTTACTATATCTAAACTATGGCAGCAACCTAAGTGATACAGAACAGATGAATGAACCAAGAAGATGTGGTATATATACACAATGGAATACTACACAGTGATCAAAAAAGTTAAACTCATGCAATTTTCAGCAACACAGATGGAGTTTCAAAGGATAATGCTAAATGAAATAAGTCAGAAGGAGAAAGAAAAATACTGGATGGTATCACTAATATATGGAATATAAAGCAAAGTAATAGTCAGAGAGAAGTTGTAAAACTAATATTTGATAGCTGACTACAGAACTGAAGCACCAAGTTGGGGAGAGGATAGAAGAGGGGGAAGAACAAAGAAGGAAGAAAACACAATGGTCTATACTGGAGGAATATCAGTTAATTGGTGGTAGGTGTCCTATGGTGGTAAGACCTGATGGGGGTACTCCAATATTACCTCAGTTAAAAAATACATAAATTATAAAAAGAACACACTTAGTGTTGTAACAAGTATATTCATATACAGGATATTCAGCATAAAACATGGAGAAAGCACTCAACATGCTCTTCAGTATGACTGTGCCAGAAATGTGGAGGACTGGCTTACTGAAGAGATTCTGACTCCATTGATTGTAGGTCCACTTGAAAATGATATTGCATTCATCTGTTTTTCTAGAATAGTCCACCACCAAAAAGAATCAAAATACAATTTGGGTCCTCAAATTTTAATTTGCTCATTTCCCATGATTCATGGGTTTAGTCTTTAGTTTAAATGTAAATTTTTTTACAGCTCACCTAACTTAAGCTCAGAGCCAAATTGTTAAGCTCCTGGAAAGCAGTAGAAACCTAACCAATGAGCTATACTTTTGGTATTTACTTTGTGAGAAGGGTCGGTTTTTAGGAATTTCAGACCTCTAATCATCAGTGGGTATTATAATCTATGTATTGAATTTTGTCACATAGGATATTAGGGAACTTCCCTAGCACTAGGTGCTTAAGTGGAACAAAGAAAAAGAGAAAGAATAATATTTACAAGTAAATAAATAGGTGAAGAAATACCCAGACAAATTTAATCCACCCCCCCGTCTCTACCACGCCTGTCCTTTTGACAATGGGGTCAGTTGCTATTCCATGGTCTGCTGGGAGTTCACTCAAGATGGGCAGTTCCAGGATGCAGCTGTTACTTCTTCAGGGACAGAAGTTTGAAGCTGTCATCTAGAATGGACCTCCTGTTGCGTCGTAGTTTTCTTTGTCGATGCTGGTACCAGACCACAACAGCAAGAGCCAGAGCAATGAGCAGGAGAATGACACTTGTGGCAATCAAAACAAAAGCCAACATCTCGGCATTCTTCACAGGAATCTGCATGCCTAGCATAGTCACATTGCCTTTTTCAATATCTCTGGGTATTGCTGCTGAAACAGAACGAGAGAAAAATGAGCACCCTGAGAGTACTCGAAAGGGGAACATTCATAGTCCTCTGGAAGAGGAGAAATAAGTCCTTCCAGATAGGAAAGAGGAACTGTCTCGTCCCTCAAAAGACCAGGTGATAAAAACAGATGCAGAGGTTACAGAGAAATTAGAGTAACAAAATGTCACAGTTGAGAAGTCCTTAGGAGTTGTTAAAGCACTGATACTTTCATGGAAATAGCTAGATTCAGAGTGGGGAGAACCTTGATATATAAAGGTCTATGATGTAGAAAAAGGAACTGGGTTTGGTTTGCATGGTCCAGAGGGTAAAATTTGGAGCATCAAATGCTCCAGGAAGCAGTTTGACTTAATCATCTATATAGTTTATCAATGCATGCTTTGAACATTGGACCATGACAATAGTTTGTCTGGTCTCTTGTTTCTTTGGGTCATGATAAGACTGATGCGACACGGATCTTTTCAGGTGAGTATCTCATTGTCTCAGTTCTTGACACACAAACTTGATGATCTATTAATATATGGATAGAAGATCAGACTCAAAAAGGTCATCACAACTCTGACCATCAGTTTCTAACTTACCCTTTGAGTCTTATTTACTACTCTTCAGCCACTGCAAATATTTTTTTGTTCTCTGGGTAGATTATCATAATTAAGACTTCCAAAACTTTCTCATGCTGCTCCCTGTATCTTGAACAGCCTGTTTTCTTCCTCTGCACTTTCCTATCTCCATTACAGATCTCTGTAATTTTTTCTTCAATGCAGCTGGAAAGTTTATCTTTGTATTCCTTAAGTATCAGTACTGTTTGTACTCCCACAATTTGTTTGCTTGGGCCAAGTGATCTAATCTTCCCTCACTTCTGGACTCAGTAAAATGGGTATAATAACCATACCTAACTAATAGGTTTATCATGGGGCTTATTGGATTAATATTTATAATTTATAAAATATTGATCATTGTACCTGGAAGATAAGCAACAACACAGCAATTTTTTTCACAACCTATAGTAGCCAGAGCTATAGTTATTATTTCAGTGTCTCACTACATTTTTAAAAACAAAAATTCTGAAAGTGCTGTTATATCTTACTTGTTTCAATGTCCCTGGCACTTAGCACATGTTTGATAAATATATGCAGAATTGAGTGAGAATGAAATGTAAATAGTTTTAATGGAAGAAGGAAAACATCTGGTTCTGAGTTTACTTTCTACCACTTACTCCTCTTAGGAACTTGGATAAGTAACTATCCATTTCTCAATTTTTGATGCAGAATTTTTGGGGTTTTTATTAGAACAACAGTTTTTAGGGTTCCCCCAATGCAGAATTTTTTAACAAACAAGACCTTATGAACATGCATATATGTATACACAAATATAAATGTATGTATATACAAATATAAAAAGAGTATGCATATACACATCTATATGTGTGTATGTGCATGTGTGTATGTGTAGGGTGAGGCACTCCACTCAGCCTCACCTTATCTCTCCTCAGCCCTTCCAGTACATACTCTTAAGACTTTTCCAAACACAGCTGAAAAAACTGCCAGACTAAACTGATGATCTTTACTCTTCCTCATAGTTCTCATAACTTGAATATTTCTTAGTCCAAGTGAAACAGGGTAGAGAATGAAAGCATTACTTTGGACCTAGGGTTGATAAAACAAAAATTTCTATTTTCTTGAAAAGAAGAAATAACTGGTTCTAGAGATTGGTATTCCATAGATGCAAGGATAAAAATAGTTGGTGCACTGTGGTATTTGTTCTAGTTTCACACTACCCTTGTGAGAAATCTGTCTTTGCTATAGCTCATTTATGCCCAATGCAGTAAGTGTGTGAATTTTCCCCTCCCTTATACATTAGGTTGGAGGTTAAGTAGCAGCTTTTGACTGGGAATGAGGCACTTTTCCCCTATTCAAGAGTTAGGAACCAGAAGGACTAACATTTTGATGGAAGTTGTGCCTTTGGTTCCTTGCCTCTTAAGTCTTACAGAAATTTCAGGATGCTTCTTACCAACATTGTGGCTCAACCTTTGGTCATGTGGATCCCATTTTCTAGAGGAACTGAACCTCTCTCCATCCCCAAGCACATACCACTTACAAATAACTACCCAGTGTGTGTAATATTTTCCATACCTTTTTCAATCTCTTTGGTTATGGTGGTGATAGTGCTTACATTTTCTGGAAAAAAACACACAAAATTAGTTTTGTTACTCTTCCTGTATTATCAATCCACAGGCTCACTGTGCAAGGTTGACATTGCTGGGAGGAATTTCTCTGTTTCAGTAAGAAAAATGAAGTTTCCTGGAATTAAGTACATTCTGGTCAAAGTAAGTATCAGCACGTAAATTGATTTTGAGTAGTGACACAAAATATGAACAAGAGCAAAGGCATATGAGTCCAAAATGTAAGTCATCCTTCTACCTCTATTTACATATTTATTGACACTTCCTCTGCCCCTATTATTTCTCTTCTTGTTACTCTTTTTCACATTCCCTTCAGAAAATCCTTGTTACTCTTTTTAATGCTCCCTTCAGAAAACCCCTGTTTCTTGTCAAACTACATCCCTATATATGCAACCTCTTCTCAGAAAATTTCTCCTCTTCTTCCCATTTTAATGAAACTGAACTCTTCTCTGGGGACTATGCTTCATTTAACACTCTAAATACTATGTTTAGATATTGCTCCTATACTTTTTGTAAAGATCTATCTCTTTTGAGGCTGATAATATTTGGTTGGAAAAGCCACAACCACTTCTTGTTACTTCTCTTCGGTCATGTGAACCTTCAGTGCCTGCCTCAATCTCCTTCCTAAATACCCACCATGGGTATAAACACAAACCAAAACTTAAGCCGCAGAGTTTTTGGACCACTTAACTCCAACATATACACTCCAATTCTGCAATATACTCCCATTGTCACACTGAATTTGTTATGCAAAACTGCCCCATCTCAGAAAACTAAAATCAAACAACATGTTGTCTTTTGTACTTTCAGTTCTCTAATGCTATTTATTCCATTTCACTTTTATTCCCCTCTCACAGAGAACTTTAATTTCTGAGCCCTTTCACTTTTCCCAAACTGCTATCTTCATCCTGCCTTTTCTTCCATTTCTGGCCAGGCAAGACTCCATGTTCTATCATTTTAACCACTAACTTACCAGAAACATTATAATCATCTACTGAAACCCAAATAACTATATCTTACCTGTACTTGTCTAGTATGCTGAATATTGGTGGGCAAAAAAAAATCATACAATTGCAAAGATCAATATTTTTTATGTGCAACATTAACTAAGTCCTCCATGCACCCAAACAATAATTAATTCCCCATGATACAAAGTAAACATTTTTCTCATTTTCCAGATTGATTTTTCAAATCTTTGCTCATTTTTCAGAAGCCCCTTACTTTACCACCTATAGTTCACTTTGAGTAGATGACTCCATCTCCTCCATCACAGAGGAAACAGAGACCATAAAAGCAGAAATTAAATACATAAAAGCAGAAATTAAATGTCAAGCCCCTCACCTAAACCTACACATTATGTTATCTACAGTCTCTCTTCTTTTTATACTAAAAAATTATCTCATTCCAATCAGATTTATTTTGGCTCTGTGTTTCATCCCTGCTGCTTCACTAAGAAGTTTGCTTCAACAATTAGTTCTTTTTTCCCACTCAGCTTTCAACTCTTACTTCTGGTTGGTCTGTTAGCAAATATGTGGTTGTTTTTTTTTTAAGATTTATTTATTTATACATACAAGCTGGGGTACAGGCCAGAGACGTGGAGTGGCGAGAGGGTTCACCAGAGACAGAGTGGGGAGCAAACCAGGCAGATCAGAAATACACTGCTGAGGGGAGCAGCGGGTGAGGCAGAAGAGTTCTGCTGCACCATGTGGGATTCTCCCCGGCTGGGCATCGAACTCGCATCTCGCGCTGCTGACAGGCTGACAGCTCCACAGCCCAGTGCTCAACCACCGCACCACCAGGGAGGCCCAATATGTGGTTGGTTTTAAGCCATAGTAAGGTATAACAAAAAGGTAAATAGTTGTGCCTCCCTGGTGGCCTAAGGGTTAAGTCTCATTGCTACCACCGCAAGGGCCTACACCAATGGCTTGAGTTCGATCCCCCTGCCAGGGAGATAACACGCATGGTGCAGCAGACCTCTCCTGTCTTGCCCACTGCTCCCCTCAGCAGTGTATTTCAGTAGATCTGCCTGTTCTGCTCCCTACTATGTCTCTGGTGAATCCTCTCATTCCAAGCATCCATGACCTACATCCCAGTTCTTCTATGCAAAGATAAAAAAGGTAAATAGTTAAGATTTATGGGCTGTCTCAATGTTTTTTTTTTTTAAAGATTTATTTTATTTATACATAAAAGCTGGGGTACAGGCCAGAGGTGTGGGGCGGTGAGAGGGTTCACCAGAGACAGAGTGGGTAGCAGAACAGGCAGATCAGAACTACACTGCTGAGGGGAGCAGCGGGCGAGGCAGGAGAGGTCTGCCGCGCCATGTGGGATTCTCCCCGGCCAGGCGTCGAACTCGCGTCACCGCTGCCGACAGCTCCACAGCGCAGCGCTTAACCGCTGCGCCACCGGGGAGGCCCTCAGTGTTATAGAGATATATGAGCTATTCTTATTCATGGAAGTTTTAGGATTATGTATATTGAAACAGTATTGTTTTATTAGTTGGACCATGCTTGAGATGACTTATGATACACAGATTTGACTGTTGTCTTAGACTATGGCATCTTGATGACACACCAATTCATCATTTGAATTTGGATATGAGGGCTGACGGAAGACAAAAAATAATTCTCTGCTTATTGAATTGTAAAGGTCACACAATGATATGAAGTAATGTTACTTAAATAAAAAAAATTAAGAAAAAAGATTTTCTATGCCTATCTGGATGGTGGGGAAATGGTATTAGAGTAGTAAGTGGAAGCCACATTCTATTAGTATAGCTTACAAAGCTTTTCATATATATAGGAAATCACAGATACCAAATTATACCAGTGAGAATGGCACATATTAAAAAAAAAACAGGAAACAACAAATGTTGGTGAGGATGCGGAGAGAAAGGAACTCTCCTACACTGCTGGTAGAAATGCAAACTCGTCCAACCACTATGAAAGCTGTATGGAGGACCCTCAAACAACTAAAAATGGGACTTTCATATGACCCAGAAATTCCACTCCTAGAAATCTTTCCAAAGGACCCAAAAACATTAATTCAAAAGGATACCTGCACCCATATGTTTATTACAACACTATTTACAATAGGTAAGATATGAAAAAAACCCAAATGCCTAAAAATAGATAACTGGATCAAGATGTGGTATATATACACAATGGAATACTACTCAGCAATCAAAAAAGATATACTCATGCCATTTTTGCAGCAACATTGATGGAGCTGGAAGGGATTATGCTCAGTGAAATAAGCCAGATGGAAAAGAAAAATATCAGATGGTTTCACTTATAGGACGAATATAGGGGTACCAAATAAGGGATCAGGAAAAAAAACAATAACAATAAATAAAGAAACAAAACAAAACAAAATTAACAGGCCATTATAAATTGAGACATTCTACAAGGGAGTGGGAGGAGGGGGGAGAGGAATGCGCACAGGGAGTATGGTAATTGTGCATGGGTGAATGGGTGGTGGGAATTTTTCAGGGACTACACCTGAGAGGAGAAAGCATACATTGTACAAAAAGGAAGAATGATGTTTTATGTGTGTGTGTGTTTGAAAAAAGATACAGGAAATCATAATGTAAAATTATTTGTCTTCCACCTTTGAGGTAAATAGCATAGTTGCAATATCTAGCCTGCTTGAATAACCACAGATATTTCTTCACATTCTTGCTGATAGAATGCCAGTGACTGGAAATCCCAGAACTTATGCCAATACCGCCATGTTTCAAATCATTATGAAAATAATTTTTAAAGCACAGAAGAAAATGCCTTTTATTCTTGTGGGTCACAGGAGGTTCTATAGGGCCTTTTGGCAGGGAGTTAATGCTGAGGGCTAGACTCAGATGAAGAGACTTAAGAAGAGAGACACAACCCATTACTGATGCAAAAAAACAAAATCGAAAAACACAACACAAGGTATTTTACATTCTTGGTGTTGAACAAAGATTGATTGGTAAAGAAACTACCCCCAACTATACCCTCTCCCTATAAAAAATATAAGAAAAATGTTTTTGTCTCCCCTTGGGAAAAATTCTTCCTGGTATGTTATAATTGAAGGCTCGACATCTCCTTCCAGCCTTAGTCAGAGTTGTTCCTGGACAGAAAGAATTGCTTTTCACAATTCCCACAACAGCTCAATTAAAGGGTGACTATTAGAGTTACATTTCTTGCTTTTTAAGGACTCACTGGCAAGATTCCTTGAAATAATACTCCTAATGAATTCTAAAATAACGAATTTGCATATAAATTAAATATATTTCAAAGGAAGCAAATCTGCACTAAGGATAAAGGCATACAGCCCAACAACCTTCAGCTTCAGTCAACCCATGTGAACTCAATGGATTTAAAAGTAATTAGGAGAGGAGCAGGAGCAAAAAGACAATGGAGAACACTTGGGGACATACTCTGTGCTAGAATCTGTTTCTTCTAGGATCAGAAGTACGGGTACACAAGACTTCTTGGGATTATCTGATTCCTGTAGATTAGATAAAGTGCTAGAAAAGGCCCATCTTGGGTAGTTAGACCTTACCTCCTTGGGACAAGACAGTAAAGAGGGTCTCCATGCCAGCATGGACATGGTCAGTAACATGACAGTGCATCAACCATGTTCCGGGATTGCTGGCCACCATCTCAACAACCTCAAAGGTCCCTGGGAACAGATCCACCACATCTGCCCGGTATCTCTCTCCATTCTGCAAGAGAGAATGGAAGGTAAGAGAGGAAGCAAAGTGAAGGGTACAGAGATTATCTCAGAATTTGTGGGAACTAGAAGGCTTGGAGGTCCACGTCAGGGATCTGGAACACCAAGATTCATATATCAGAGAGTAGCTTAATAAATCTACCTTATCAATATCCCCTGGGAACTTACTCACCCAAATTGAAAAAATAGTAGAGGCACTCCTCCTACTTTTTCTCAAAGTATCCAAAAGGAAAAGACAATCTAGCTTTATTTAAGGGCATAAAAACTAGTATCTCCAAACTTTTCAGCATGCTTAAATCTGTGAAATTTAGATTAAGCTTTGCCCCCTAGGAAGGAGTCACATATTTTTTTTAGAAATAAACTCATTAGCTTATCCTACATATTATCACCTTTATCAGCATTTCTAGACCTTTAAGTCTGTATCAATGTTTCTAATTCTGTCCCTCTTTCCTAAGATTAAATCTTCTTTATCAAGGTGGGGAGGAAGCACAATGTACTATGGCATTGGACTATGGGTGTTTTGGTGGTGGAACACTATGGTAACAGCACCAGAAGGGGAGGGACTCTATACTTCCAAAATACAAACAACAATGTAAACCTAAGTTACATCAATTTAAAAAAATCACAAAACCTACATATTGTTCCATGTAGCTTCTGAACTGAAGTTCTTCTTATAATGGGTTAAGGTCTTTCAGAGGTTTTGGGACACCACTTGGAAATTCCTTGATGTTAGAATCACTGCTGTATCTCAAGTCCTCAATGGAGACCCAATTACACTGACTTCTTCAATCTCCTTACTTAATTAATAGGCCACTCATTTCTCCTATAGCAGAGGAAAAAGCTAGACAATAGCTGTGATTGACCCTGGGATATATAAGCAGGCTAGAATTCCCAGCTCATTTCTCCCTGTACAAGATCTCTCTTTTTCCCATGGATTATTACCTTGTTTCCTGTTATTCCGTTCTTCTTCAATAGCTGTGAAAACACTTCTCTAATCACTCTGAGGGACTCAGTCTTTTTCCAGCTTACCTGATAGAGGAAGCTCTCTGCATGGAAGTGGACAGTGTGTACGTCAATATCTTGGCCCATGGCCAGCATGTACCAGGCCACTCGTTCTCCTTGGTACATGATAAGACCCCTGAGGTTGGCATAGAGCTTTCCATTAATTGCTGCAAAAGAATAAAAAAAAACTCATATTTCTCATTTTGTCTTCTCATTGCTACTGCCTTAAAGTTAGTCCCTTTCATTTCTGATAATTAATGACAGTGTGCTGATTTCTGTCATCTGTCACCAGCCAGTCTATTTTCCATGCTGGTATTATTAGAGTTCTCTTTCTAAATAACTAATCTGACCATGCCATTCTGCTGTTTAAAATACTTTAATAGTTCCTTCTTGCCCAAAAGATCAAATATATGACTCCTTAGCTTAGCCAACAAGATCCTTCAAAGTATAGCCCAAGCAACCTCTCTAGACTCATTTCTCACTATCTCACTATTGCTCACTATGATTTACTCCAGTTAGGGTGATTTATTCACCATCGCTCAGATGGTGTCAAATACATGCTGTTTGTGTCCTTGCTCATGTTTCTGGGCTTCCCTGCCAGAAATCTTCCTCCTTTTATCTATATTTTCAAAGCCCACTCAAACCTTTACTTCTTCCAAGAAAACTTTTCTTATCTAGCTCATCTCAGTACCTCTCATTCCCTGCATCTCTCTCCACCTGTGAATCTCTCTGGTTACTTTCTAAACCACTCTTTGGAACTCACCAGAAACTGCTTTATACATTCATCTATCTTTTAATTTGTAAAAGCTTATATCCTCTTTTAATTTGTGGACGCTCATATCCTTAACTAGATAGTAGGTTTCTAGTAATCAGAAACTAAATGTATATACTACAGTACTATATAGCTCCCTTGAATTCTTCAGAACATCCAGCAAATGCCTGAACCTATAATGAATGTTAAAAAATAAAATACTTGTCATTTTCTTGGAATTAGTAATAATGTTAGTAAATGAACCTCAATGTTTGCCTCTTCCCAGGATACATACTATGCTTTAAAAACAATTAATGTTAATTCACACTGCTAGGACTATGTCCAGGGTACATTCCCTCCACTTCTCATGTTCTCACAGAAGAAAGGTAATTAATTTACTCTAAAATCTAAGAGGCAAAATATTTAAGGAACACGTATAGCCCATCTTTGTATCTACATCAATAAAACTGTGAATTTTAGAGAAGGAATTAAACATTTTTAACTTAGAACCTTCTGAATATTTTGTCTTGTTTCAATATGATGACACAAAGGAATAAAACTGATTTACTATTCCATTGTGAGAAAGATGCTACTCCTGCAAAGGTGGAGGGCTATTGTTGTCAATCTATGTCAAAGTCAAGGTCGAAAATCATTGGAGTATCACAAAACCCATTTAGTTGCACAACTAAATTCATTTTTACAATTATCCTTCTCAGTAATAAAGTTCACATTTGTGTTAAGCATTTCTTTCTTTCTCAATTGGTTCAAGATTCTGTATAAGTAAGGAAATATTTTTTTTTACCTCAAAACTCAATACCATTTATAATTTTATCTCCAATGGCAAAGTATTAAACAAATGACAAACAGTCACATAAGTATATAGATTAATATTTGAAGAGTTTGGATGGATATACACATAAATAGATAATAATAGGCATTAGCCAAATCCCTACACTAGCAAGATATAATTGTGCTGCCATTCACTTTTTTCCTGAAGTCATTTATTTCTCTGATTTTACAGTGTCTAAAAAGTTCACTTTGTGAAGTCTGTGATTCATCTGTTCTTATGTTAATCACTCATATTACCACGAAGAAGAAATGACTAAAATTTGTGTGACATTAATATACTACTTTTCAGTTCCATTAAAGTCACTATCAACATTCACATTAAATAAATCTTGGTTTAAAGAAGTAATGAGACTTCACACATTTAACTGCACTTAAGTTCACTTCTTGATAGATATTTTTCTTTTATTTTTAAAAAGTTAGGGATGCAAAATTTCACAAAATACATTCAAACATCTAAAAGTTCTTCCTTGTATGTAATATAAACCTAACATGTTATTCTCTGAGGTTTACTCTTTCAATTATTTCATCTTTAAAATTGAACTTTCAATTTAAAAATAGACTAAAGAACAAATTGTTCTTCATCTATCTATACTGGAATTTACAGAGAAAGTAGAGCTCAGATCCAGAGTGACCAAAAAGTTATTGAGAGACTAAACTCATGATTTTAAAGCAGAGGAGTCCTAAGCAGTCAGTTCAATAGATAAACTGAGGGTAATAAATGTCCATTTGACTTCTGCCTTATGTTAAAATATTCTGGTGTCACCACAGCATCTTTCTGATTTCTAAGTACTAATCTAATATGGAATTCTTACCTGTTTTATGTATATAAATGCACATTAGGAGGAACCATTTATTTTACTTTGTCTCATTGTACCTTCCTACATCTCATCCTTCCCTAATTCCTGAGAATTGTTTCCTTGGGTATGATATCCTCATAGAATCAGTGGGTACTTCTTTGGAAGAGGGGTAGGATCTTTTCTACAGACCATGCATTTTATTGCTCTCCAAGAATGTCTCATCTTGTAGGTTGACACGGCCTGGTTCCTGGGGTCCATGGGTTGCCACATTCTCTTCCAGATACCAAGACTGGTTCTCATCAAAGATCAAGAACAACAAGGCAAATTCCCGGTCCACATCACTTCGTCTGCCATCAGGTTTCAGGATGCCCTTTCGGCAGATGGCCAAAGGTCCCACTAGGCCACTATACATGTCCTGAGGAAGGGAGTGAGAGTGAAAGAAATTAAGTTGTTTCCAGGTGGTGGTGCTCTACAGGGAGCCAGGCTCACATCTAAGTCCATTGTGCCTTAGGTACTTCACCAGAATATCTTACATTTACTAGAACTCCCACAATATTATTTGAATTCATTTCCACAACCGTCTTGGGACACAGGTAAGATGTACTATGTATCCTATGCTTTACTAGGACAGACTATTCATTGATCTCCAAAATGACCAAACACTTTCACAACCCAGGCCTTTTCATATGCTTTATCTTTTGCCCTACTCTCCTCCATATCCCTTACCTGACAGCATAACGCTATTCAACTTTCAAAGTCCCAAGTACATATATCCTCCATTGTGATGTCCCTTCCAGCTTCCCTCTTGATCAACCCTTAATCCAAGCAGAACTAAAAACTCTCTTATTATATTTGGTCTAGAGGAATATAGTTCCTATTATATGGCTTTAAGGAAGTGCTAATAATATGATATATACACATGCATATATAATCACATATAGTTATATATATGTTATATATGTTTATATCCGTAAATATATATATATATATATATATATATATATATATATATATATATATAAACATCATGTTTATATTCATCTGTCATTACAAACTAGAACACAGTCTTTGAAGATTGGACTCTTACATTTATACCATCCAAAGCATCAAGGAAAATGTCTGAGAAGTAGTAGGCAATCAATAAATGGTAGCTAGCTGCTGACAGTGAATTAGTGGCTAGATAGATAAACTTATTTTCCAGATGAGGAAACAGAGGCAGAATGAACTCTAAAGTTATTCAAAGTAGTATACAACAAAATTTTGAAATAGAACCCCAATCTTTTGACAATCAATCCTAGGATTTTTAAAATATATATGTGTGTGTTTATGTATACATATGTATATACACATACATATGTATACATATTTCAAAGTTATATATACATATAATAACACATAAGATGTACATGTGTGTATATGTAACCTAAAATATATGTGTGTATATATAATTTCACAATTATTTTACTAATGTTTTATTGACATACCATTTGGTTTACAATACTATATAAGTTTTGGGAGTATAGTTTCATACCTCAATAAATGTATGTGTCACACCACACTCACCACCAAAGTTTTAGTACCATTCACCAATATCAAATTGAGCCCCCTAACACTCTCTCCTATCCTTTCCCCTTCACCTCTGGTAATCAAAATTTTGTTGTCAGCGTCTAAGAGTTATTTTTGTTGTGTTTTGTTAAGCAAACCTAGACTTTTAAAATTAGAGCGAATTGCTTTATAGGGTCCAAGAAGAAACAAGGAATAAAATCCTGAGAACAAACATGTGGTGTTACCGGTTTGCTTTATCCCTCATTGTGTCGGTAAAACAAGTCCAAAATTTAAGCAATTGTCCCCAAACTTTAAGTTAGTATTTTAGGGGGCTGGATTTATAACTACACTTACTCGTTTCTTTTGCCAGGCAGTATGCCCATTTATGAGATTCACTTCCAAATAGCCAATATTATTTTACCTTGATGGGATCCACTGCAGAATAATAAATCCAGGAAACACAAGCAGAATCATTTGGCCCAGGGCCAGATCTCTCTGGGATGTTCCATTGGTAAGTGAGCACTTCACCTAGGAAGTGGATAATGTCAGAAATTTCTTTAAACTCCCAGATTATGGTGGGTGAATCATAGCACCTTTAAGATCTTATCATTTCTTCATTAGACTCCATTTTAGTTTTGTGATTTTTGTCCCTATCCCTCCTGGGATACCAGCAGGCTCTCTCTTACATTTGTTGACTCTTAAGTACCTGACCAGACCTCCCTTGTCATTAAGTTCTAATAGGAAATTTTCGATTAAATACTTGATATCTTTGGAAGATTGTCCTGACAACACATCATAAACTGAGATTGTTAAGAACTCATCTCTTTTGAAAAAAAGAACATCATTACCCAATATGTGTTTCAAATGTCTAGTAATTACATCAAAATCTTCCTAGTTACCCAAACTAAAAACCTTAGCCTTTTTGTTTCCCCACATACATGTATTCAGCATTCAACCAAGTGGTGAGTCCTACTGAATGTAACTTTACATGATTTTACATGGATTTTCTATCCATACTCTACTCCTTCCAATTCCATTATTCCTGTCCTAGTTTAGAAACTTATTTTCTCAATTGTACTACTACAAAATCTACTAACAAGTTTCTCTGTTTCCAAGTGTTTCTCCAATCCATCATCCAACTGATGCCACATTAATCTTTATAACACCTTTATTAATATATAACTTGCCAATCATGCAGCTCACCATTTAAAGTATTGTAATTAAATATTTTTAGTAAAAAGTAAAAAACATTTAGTCTTAAATTTTTTTTAGTAATTTACAAATTATTGCAATCATACCATGGTTAATTTTAGAAAAGTCTTCCCACCAAAAAAAAAAACTCCATATACTCCATAACCATCATTCCCTAATCCACCTCTCATCCAAGCCCTGGATGACTACTAATATACTCTGTGTGTGTGTGTGTGTGTGTGTTGGAAATCTGGTGTGTAGGCCATAGGTGTGGAGGGTGAGAGGATTCACCAGACAAAGATTGAGGAGCACAACTGGTGGATTTATTGAAATACACTGCTGAGGGGAGCAGCAGGTGAAACAGGAGAGGTCTGCTGCACCCTATGTGGGTTAGCTCCCTGGCCAGGGATCAAACTCAGGCAGTAGTGGTGACAATACTGAGACTTAATCCTAGACCACCAGAGAGGCTCAACTACTAATATACTGAACATCTCTACATAAATGCTTATATTCTGAGCACTGTATACAAATTGATTTAAACAGAGTGATGTCAGCAAAATAGCAGACAGAGGAAGTTTCAATACTCATTTCTTCCACAGTAACAACAAAAACAAGGAATAACTATATACACATGGCAATATCTCTAAAAGAGCTACAAAATATAATAAAGAACTACAAGCAATCTATGGAGAAAACAAAACAAAACCAAAAAAAACTCTGAAAAAGCCATATAGAAAAGTGTAGGGAGTTTCTTACTATATCATCCCAGTCTGGCACGATTCTGAAGAAGAAAAGACACAGAGAAAATGGACAGCAGGAGGATACCAGCAGACTTCACCACCAGACAGTCTTTCTTGATGCTGACAGCATCTAATTGAGTTACCTAGAGTCTATACACCTCTACAAGAAGGAGCTACCACCACTCTGCCTCCGACCCAAATAGAAGTTGTAGTTGATCTGCCCAGGAAGAGTTACCATCAGCTCACTTCCTAAAGGAGCCTCCACTGTCCTACCCTGCCTAAGGCATCACTTCCCTGTCCCTACCAATTAACACACTGCTAATCCCCCCTCCTCCAAGGAGTCACATCTGTTCTACCTCCAGCATCACAAGGAGGTGGTACTATACACTCCAGAGAAGGAGATGCAGCCATTTCTTAACACACAAGAAGCTATCAATGCTGTATTCCCCAGGAAAAGGAGACATTGTTGCTCTGAATATACCCGGAAAGAGCCATCACTGTTCTACATACCTCCAAGAAGGAATTGACTTAGGTCCCTAAAGAGCCCAGACACCCTAACTACTTCAAAATAAAGCTACTGACACTCCATCTTTTCAAAAAGACCTACCACCTGTTTTACCCCAGAGAAGGAGACACTTTTATAGTGACCCCCACATACAAAGAGCTGCTGTTACTTATCCTCAGAAGGAACTGGCTCTGTTCTCATTCCCTTATTCAGAAAGAGTCACTGATGATCTACCCCCATGGGAAGTTAGCACTTGGCACCTCTCCCCCACAAGAACTGTCCCTATCCTCAACTGCAAGCAATATCTAACCCTGGCTCTCTGAAGCAGTATCTTGAACACCAAACTCTGAGACATCAGCACTACTGTAGCAGTGAGTGGGTCCACATTACAGAATTTTGGAGCCAAAGTTACTTCATGTGCTGTTGATGCTGTGTGTGCATCCACATGTTGGACATGGCGCCACAGGGACATCACAGTCATGACTCTGCCCCTTTGCAAAAACATAAATAGTAAGATTTCCAAGTACATTTCATGACTGGGGATTTCAAAAGCCCTTGTCACCACTGTGGACATCTGTATATTTGTTGATTAAGGAATATTGCAGAATCACCAATGTCAAACTCAATTGATGGAGACTACACCTTTGTACCCTGCTCAGAGCAAGAGTCAATGATGAACACTCACAGAGCTGAGATTGCCACACTCCACAGTTGGACTCCACATACCTAATCACAAGTGGAAGGTCTTTCCCCATGGAAACCATTCCATAAAATTTAGAAGAGGTGACTGATCCTTCAAAAGTTGAAATATAGTGGGCCTCCCTGGTGGCGCAGCAGTTGAGCACTGCGCGGTGGAGCTGTCGGCTGCACGCAATGCGAGTTCGATGCCTGGCCTGGGAGAATCCCACATGGTGCGGCAGACCTCTCCTGCCTCGCCTGCTGCTCCCCTCAGCAGTGTATTTCTGATCTGCCTGTTCTGCTCCCCGCTCTGTCTCTGGTGAACCCTCTCACTGCCTCACGCCTCTGGCCTGTACCCCAGCTTGTATGTATAAATAAATAAATCTTTTTTAAAAAGTTGAAATATAAGTGCTAAGCTACAAGAAACAAATAATCAAAGATATATGACTACCAAAAAAACCCACAATAGTTTTCTAGCAACCACCCCCAAAGCAACTGAGATCTACAAATTGCCTGGCAACGGATTAAAAATTATTTTAAAAAGTTCAGTGATATACAAGAAAATACAGAAAGACAATTCAACGAAATCAGAAAAATAAAGCATGAAAAAACCAAAAAGTTCAACAAAGAGAAATAATGAAAAAGGACCAAACAAAAATTCTAGAACTGATGAGTACAGAGAATGAAATGGAAAACACATAAAGGAACTTCAAAAGTAGATTGAATAAGTCAGAAGATAGAATTTGTAGACCTGAATATAATTCATTTGTAATCAATATATGCATTATGAGGGCTACAGAAAGAGAAGATAGAGAAGGAGGGGGGCAGAACACTTACTTAAAGAAATAATGGTTGACAACTTCCCAAATCATGAAAGTGAAATAGATATCCAGATAGCTGGATTGAATATTATGCTACTGAAAGATCATTGTGTTAATGTGGCAATCAAAGAAGAAATTAAAATATACCTTGAGACAAATGACAAAGATGGTACACTTTCCAGAATGTATAGGACTCAACAAAAGTGGTACTAAGAGGAAAGTATGTAACAATACAAGCCCATGTCAAGATGCAAGAAATACCCCAAAGAAAAAAACCTAATCTACCATCTTGAGGTACTAGAAAAAAAAAGAACAACCAAAAAAAAAAAAAACCCAAAAAACAAAAAAAACCCAAAGCCAGTAGAAGAAAGAAATAATAAAAATTAAAGCAGAAATAAATGAAACAGAAATAAAAAAGACTACCCCAAAAATTTATGAAACAAAAGCTCATTCTTTGAAAAATTAAATAAAACAGACAAGCCACTAGTAAGGCTCACAAGGAAATAAAGGGAGAAAACCCAAATATGTAGGATTATAAATGAAAAAGGAGAAATTACAACAGACACAGTAGAAATCCCAAGGGAATTGGAGATTACTATTAACAAGAATATGCAAACAAGTTCAACAAACTAGATGAGATAGCCAAATTCTTAGAATTACAATCACCCAAAACTGAGCAAAGAAGAAATAGAAAACATAAACAAACCAATTACAAGCAATAATATTGAACAGTAATCAAAACCTTCCAATAAACAAGACCCCAAGACCAGATGGTTTCACAAATGAGTTCTACTGAATGTACAAAGATAAACCAAGGCCTGACCTACAAAAAATCTTTCAAAAAGTCAAGAAAGAAGGAAAACTAACAAATACGTTTTATGAAGCCAACATTACACTAATACCAAAACCAAACAAAGACAACACACACAAAAAAAACTACAAACCAATCTCCCTAATGAACAGAGATGCAAAAATCCTCAATAAAATCATAGAAAATGAATCCAACATTAAAAGGATTATATACCATCACCAAATGAGATTATTCCTGGTTCAACATCTGAAAATCAATTAATATAATTCAACACATCAACAAAAAGAAAAGTGAAAACCATATGATCATATCAATAAACACTGAAAAATCATTTGTTAAAGTCCAACATCCATTTATGATGAAAGCCCTCAAAAAAACCTGGTATAGAAGGGCCATATCTTAACATAATAAAAGTCATATATGACAAATCCACAATTAACATCATTCTTAATAGTGAAAAACTGAAAGCTTTCCCATTAAGATCTGGAGCAGCACAAGGATGTCTACTCTCACCACTGCTTTTCAGTATAGTACTGGCAGTACTAACTAGGGCAATTAGGCAAGAAAAAGACATAAAAAGAATCCAAATAGGGAAAGAATAAGTCAAACTATTATTACATGATGATTATTTGATAATATATAGAGAGAATCCTAAAAGTTTCAGAGAAAAACATTAAAACAATAAACCAGTTTAGTAAAATAGCAGGTTACGAAATCAATATACAAAAATCAGCAGCCTTTCTATATGCAAACAACCAATTACAAAGAGGAATAAATTAAGAAAACCATCCCATTTACAGTAATACTCCCAAAATTAAATTCCTGGGAATAGACCTAACAAAGGAGATGAAAGACCTAAACAAGGAAAGCTACAAAATATGGTTAAAAGTAACAGAAGAGACACAAAGAAATGGAAAGATATTCCCTGCTCATGGATCAGAAGAATTATTACATCCATTATGAAAATGGGCATCCTACCCAAAGCAATTTACAGATTTAATACAATTCCAATAAAAGTCTCAATGGCATTCTTCAAGGAAATACAAAAAGTATTGTTGAAATTCATATGTAACCACAAACAACCGCAAATAGCTAAAGCTCTCCTGCCTAAATGGGGGAAAAATAGAGGCATTACTCCCAGACTTCAAACAATACCAGAAAACCATTATAAGTAAAACAACATGGCATTGGAACAAAAACAGACACACAGGCCAATGGAATCAAATTGAAAGTCCAGGAATAAAACCACACATATGGTCATCTAATCTACAACAAAGGAGCAAAGAATATTCACTTGAACAAGGAAACTTTCTTCAGTAAATGGTGTTGTGAAAACTGGACTGCAACATGCAAAAGAATGACACTAAACTACTATCTCACACCATATACGAACAATCAATTCAAAGTGGATAAATGATTTGAATGTAAGACTTGACACCATAAAATATATAGAAGAAAACATTGACAAAACACTCCATGACATAAACTTCAGAAACATCTTTGACGATTCTTCTCCAGAAGTAAGGAAAACAAAAGAGAAAATGAACAGTTAACCTACATCAAACTAAAAAGCTCTGTACAGCAAAAGAGAAAATAATTAAAATGAAGAGAGATCTTACTAAAAGGGAGAAAAAATTTGCATACCATATGACAGACAAGAGACTGATTTCAAAGTTCTATAAGAGAGCTTACACCCAACATAAAAGATATAAATAATAATAAAAAATGGAAAAAACAAGAGCTTACACAGCTCAACAAAAAACAATCAACTCAATCAATATATGGGCAGAAGGACTAAAACCACACTTCTACAAATAAGATATGCAAATGATTGACAGGCATGTGAAAAGTTCAACATCACTATCAGGGAAATTGCAAATCAAAACCAAAATGAGATGCCACTTCACTCCAGTGAGAATGGCCCACATTAAAACAAACAAACTGGAAACAAAAAATGCTGTTGAGGATTTGGTGATAAAGGAACCCTCTTACACTACTGGTGGGAATGCAAACTGGTCCAGCCACTATGGAAAGTTGTGTGGAGGTTCCACAGAACACTAAAAATGGAGCTACTATATGATCCAGTGATTCGACTCCTATGAATCTACCCAAACAACATAAAAACACTAAGACTAAACGAAACCTGCACCCCTATATTTATTGTGACACTATGTCCACCACAATAGTCATGATATGGAAACAACCCAAATGCTCCAGAATAGAGGAATGGATCAAAAAGTTATGGTATATTTATACAATGGCATATTACTCAGTGATCAAAAAAGACATAATCATTCTGTTTGTGCAACATGGATTGAGCTAGAAGGGATTATGCTAGCTGAAATAAATCAGAAGGAAAAAGATGAACACTGCATGGTTTCATTTACCTGTGGAATACAGAGAAAACAAGGGTCAAGAAAAAGTCAACACTAGCAAGCTGATCATAGATCTGTGGCATTCGACAAGGGAGGGGAAGGGAGGGGGGTCAAAATAGGGGACGGATAAACATAGGGAACATGATGATGGTTCACGGGAAATATGGTGGGGGAGAACTATGGGGACTACAACAATGTATGGAAAAATATTTAAATAATAATAAAAATGCAAAACAGTGTTACTTTGTTAGTAAAAATAAATTAATAAAAGACAAAAAATTAAAAATAAAATAAAATAAACTTACCAGTCTGGTTTTCCTGACCTGTATCAATTAATTTACATGCTTTGCTTATTGGTGAGGGTCAAGCCCGACATTGGATGAAACATGCCAGATGGGAAAATCTTGAAAAGGATTAAGATAAACAGATTCCTAGTTTTTGGCAAGAGGTTGAGAAGCTGGCTGACAGCCTTCATCAAAAAATTTCCATGACCTTTTCTAAGCCAATATATTGGAATAAAATTCATGCTTGTACACAAAAGCCTGGTGATCCTATCAATGAATTTTTAACTGTCTTCAAATTGTTTTCAAAGAAAAATCAGTTTTGCCATCTGATGCTAGATAAATAAGGGTGGCTTTGAATTTTATGCTTGTTAATGGAGTAAACCAGTATTTGACTCTTTTAGAGAACTTTTTTCTTTGCTAAACAAAATCAGATGTAATAAAATGCCATATCTACTACACATTTAATTTAGCAAATATGCTTGCTCATGTTTTAGACAAGTCACTGCCTAAAAGAAAGATTGCAAAAAGATTTCATCTTCAAATGGCCAACAGATACATGAAAAAATCCTCAACATCACTTATAATCAAGGAAATGCAAATCAAAACCACTATGAGATACTACCTCACACCTGTGAGGATGGCACATATTAAAAATACAGGCAACAACAAATGCTGGAAAGGATGTGGAGAAAAAGGAACTCTTCTACACTGCTGGTGGGAATGTGAACTGGTCCAACCACTATGGAAAGCTGTATGGCGATTCCTCAAACTGCTAAACATGGAGCTTCCATCGATCCAGCAATCCCACTTTTGGGAATTTACCCAGAGGACACAAAAACACTAATCCGAAAGGATACATGCACCCGTATGTTCATTGCGGCACTGTTCACAATAGCAAAGGTATAGAAGCAACCCAGATGTCCAAAAATAGATGATTGGATCCAGAAAATGTGGTACATATACACAATGGAATACTATTCAGCATGGAAAGAAGATAAACACATGCAATTTGCAGCGACATGGATGGAATTAGAGGGGATCATACTCAGTGAAATAAGCCAGAAAGAAAGAGAAAAATATTGAATGGTTTCACTTATAACAGGACTATAAGGAAACCAAATAGGAGAGAGACAATCAGCGGGGGGGGGGAGGGGTGCGGGGGGAGGGAAGGAAAATGGCACAAAATGGAATAGAAAAGAACACAAGGGACCATGGAGATGGATCACGGGTGAATTGGTGGTGGGCTACCCAAGGGGAATACAAAATGTAAAAGACATAAATAACAATAAAAATATATATTAAAAAAAATATTTCATCTTCAATCTCCAAAGAAAGGTCCCCTACATGGAACTTAAAACCTAGTTTTTGCTATTATTGGAAGGAACCAGGACATTGGCAAAGAGATTGTCACAAACTCCAGAATTACAAACATGTGCAGTCTTCCAACCAGACTTTACAAATTCCTCCTCTTTCCCAATAATGGGGCTTTCAGAAACTATAAGGTTTTCCATAATCCTCTTCAAACAGTTTAGAGGTACAATCCTTCAGTTTGAGTGACACAGGAGTCACACTTCCATTGCTGAACCTCATGCCTATAAACATGAAAATCCCCAGTATTGAACTGTTTATAGGCATGAGGTTCAGGAATGGAAGTATATATATATATATATATATATATATATATATATATATATATATATATATAGAGAGAGAGAGAGAGAGAGAGAGAGAGAGAGAGAGAGAGAGAGAGAGAGAGAGAGAGAGAGAGAGAGAAGAAAGAAAGAAAGAAAGAAAGAAAGAAAGAAAGAAAGAAAGAAAGAAAGAAAGAAAGAAAGAGAAAGATTTCCTCTTTCTATTTTGTTGAGGCCCTTGAGAGACAACCAACTTTTCTCTTTATTTTCTGATCCCTTATTTATTTAGTAAGATTTCTTAGAAAAGCATTATGTTGGATATCTTTCTTCTAAAGAGGTAATAATTTAGAGGTTGACAGTAACATCAAGATAGTCAATAAAGTGAATTAAAAGAAACTTAACATTCTTTATTTTCCCAGTCTCACCTAGTAACAAAGTTGATTTTGGAGATGCTAATCTATATTCTCTATTGAATCAGATACCACTGTCCTAATGAGAAGATGCTCGTACTGATACTGGCAAAATTCCTAAGGCCCCTTTCATCAAGATTCAAATAGATCCTTTTAAACCTCTTCCCACAATTTAGTCAATACCCCATAAATAAGAAGTCTTCATGACTTTAAATGAGATTTTAGTAAACCAACCTAACTTTGGACATTCTAATGTCAATTGTATGATGGAGATCAGAAATTAGATTTTTGGTTGTGGTAACAATATAGTATATACAGATGTTGAACTACAATGCTGCATACCTGAAAACTTTATACTGCTATAAACTAATGTCACTTCAATAAAACTTTTTAAAAAGAAAATATATTTAATATACTCAATTTACTGATCATCAAAGTTTAGACTAATCTACCCTAAATGTGCTCAGAACAATAACAATAGCCTACATTTGGGCAAAATTATCTAGTACAAACCTATTTTATAAGAAAGTATTGAATATCCCATCAAATTTATTGAATACTGTACTGAAAGTGAAGAACAGAAAGGTTGTATGTGTTCTCACTATTAATACACACAGGTAGAAGCACACTGTGCCTCAAGAATATTTGAAGCATTGATCTAAAATTAATTACTATATAATGGAGATGTTATGGTAAAGGGGTAATCAATTTCTCTCTCTTTTGATGAAGCATGAGAATAGCTGGTAGAAGGTTACTTATCCTTGTGATCATATGGTGAACTAGGAGCTGCTACCTACTGCTGCTGTCTGATATCACAAAAAATATTATGACACGTATCACTAGCCCAGGAAAAGATCAAAAATCTAAATTAAAAGTATGTTTTCTACTAACTGCATATCATTTTCTCACCTTTGTGGAGTCAAAAAAAAAAAAAAACAACCCACAGTTCTAACACTGTAAGTGGGAACCATCTCTACTAAAAACTGGAAATGTTGCTAGTATGATGAGAAAATTTAAACATACTCAAGGCTTATGTCCATAATATTGAACATTCATTTCTAAAGATTTAGCTCTTCATGGATTTCAGTATTTGCTTCTTCCAGGTGCCTGTAAGCATCACCAATCTCATAAAATTCAGGTATCTTTAACATATTATAGTTTATTTAACTTATATTACAGTATTTGATCGATTCGTGTTTATTGAGTTACAAACATAATCTTAATGGATTCGCTAAGTGTTAAGTAGGTAATTATAAAGAAAGCGTTGGGTTGTTGTTATAGGTGTTATATGATATTTTCATAATATTTGTGAAAGTGATTAGGGTTCTTAGGTTACAGAGAAATTCATCACTTGCCCGATTTGAAATTATGAAATATAGCTTTCAAATAACAGAAAATTTACTCTTTAGCATGTTTTCAGAAATGAATTAGACTTTGGTAATATGTGATAATTTGTATATAAAACTCCTACATCCCCAAGCACATGAAGAATATATATAAAGAGTGTAATGTACCATCAAACAAGTCTCAATAAGTTTCAAAGGTAAAATACATATGGATAATGTTCTCATATCATAATAAAACTAGAAAAAATATAAAAGAATAATTTCAAAAGTCTCATAAGAAATAATAAAGGAGAAACATTTTACAACTCTTAATGAAATAATGGATCCAAAGAGCAATTAATCAATCTATAAATGATTTTGACGAAACATAAACCCAACAAATAATATAATGCCAAATATTATATACCTCTAGAAGTAATACAAATTATACACAACCACATATAAAGTATTTCTGACTGAAAATTTAAGCCTCTAACTGCAATGACAGAAATATAAGAGACAGAATATTATTTAAAAGAACACAACAAATGGTGCTGGAACCACTGAACACATATATGCAATAAAAAATAGATGTAGACACAAATCCTATACGCTTCACAGAAATTAATTCAACGTGTATAATAGATCTAAATGTGAACCACAAAACTATAATACTTCTATAAGACAGCACAGGAGAAATGATGTTGGGTTTGACAATGAGTTTTTAGATATAATATTAAAGACACAATTCATAAAACAATAATTGATGAGATGAAGTTCATTAAATTTAAAAAATACTGCTTTTTGAAAGAAAAGACTATAAAAGTGAAATACTTTAACATTAAATGATTGGTAATCTCATGAAAAGAAAAGAAAGACATCATAAAAATGCAATTAGGCAAATATAAAGTCTACAGGACAAGCAATCTATTTATTTAACAAATAAATGGCATAAAAATGTGTAAAAGAGTGTCAGCATAAACGTGGAATAAGCATCTCTAGGTTCATCTTTCACAAAAATATTTAAGCAAGCAGAATTAATATTGTCAGAATTCTGGAAAACAGTTAATTTACAGCAACCTAGTGAATGCTGAATCAAGAATTTTAAAACAATAGGAAAGCTTTGTGGTTTTTTTTTTTTTTGTCCTTTTTCCTACTCCTCCCTAGTGTGGCAACAGTCTTGAGTACTAGTTCAAATGCCCAGTGTGGGATCTTGGTCCCCGGTTCTAGCAGTTTTTGTTAAATTTTTTTGCGGTATTTTATAACAATATTTTTATAACAATATTCTAATGGTGACAGTTCAAACAGCAATTTACTTATCTGCTAGTTTAAGGTTATTAATTTCACTTTTCAGAACTTTGTTTCATGTTGCTTCTGCTTGGTAGAGAAGTTACAGAGAAAGGTGAATTAAAATACCCAATTACAATTCTCGTTGTATTTTTACTCCCTGAAGTTCCTAACAGGTATTGTTTGATATATTATCAATCTATATTATTACGCATATATATGTTCATAGTGGTTATATTTTCTTGCACTTCTTCATTTTACTGGTATATACTCAGTTTTAATTAAAATTTATTGTGTATGCCTGTTCTAACCTGCCTGTGGTTACCCAAAGGGCTGACATGGATGTTTGTCTCTGCCGTTCTTAACCTTGATTTCATACAGGGTGGAAAGGTGGCAGGCCCTGTTCAAAAATAGTGCAAAGTGGGTGAATAACACAAAGCCATGTGGCAAAAAAGATTATGGCTGAGACATACAATAAACCTTCAACCTTGAAGGAAAATACAGGGATACAGCTTATCTGGGCAATTGGAACAATAAAAAGCACCTGTGTATTTGGGAGAATTGATAAATCCCAGGGAAAGATACATGCTCAAAATGACCTAGAGAGAGTCCAATGTTGTAAGGTTATATAACTCACGCTCATCCCTAGGCTTAGAGAAAGCCTGCATAAGTGTTGAAAGAGGGACTTTGCCTCTCTTTCTCCTCTCTCCTTCCTCCCTTGACACTCCAGGAAATTCATGTTAAATGTTAAAAGACTAGTCAAGCAAAAACTAAGTGACAGGGACTTCAATGATCATATATAACAAATAATATAGTCTCTGCAAAAATATTTGTGAAAAATCACTAAACAAATGGACTACTAAAGCCATCAACAATCAAAAAAAAAAAATACACACAGTAAAGCCTGGGAAAGGAGTATAATAGGATTTACACAATTAGCTCATTATATTCAAATACTCAAGTTTTAACAAAAAGTCATAAGGTAGGCCAATACTTTATAACAGCTTTTTTAAATATACTAAAAAGCTGTTGAAAAACAGACACAAACTAAAGATTTTTTTAGAAAAAAATATGTTAGAATAAAATTAGAATATCCATAAAAGTCTATAAAGTTAAAGGAACTCAACAAATACTCTGGATCTGCAAAACACAGTAATCGAAATCAATTTAATAGAAGTGTTCAACAACAGACTTGAGCAGACAGAAAACAAAAATCAACAAACTTAATGATCAGACATCTGAATGCATACAGTCTGAGGAATATAAATATAAAAGAATAGAATTAAACAGAGCATAAGGGACTTGTGGGATAATATCAGGCAGACTAATATATACATTACGGGAGGCCCTGGAGAAAAGTATAGAGAAAAAGAGGAATGAAGAATATCTGAAGAAATAACAGTTTAAAACTTTCCAAATCTGATGAAACATATGAATCTACATATCCAAAAATCTAAATAACTCCAATCAGGATAAACATAAAGTCATCCACATCAAGACACACAACAAAACTGTAACAAAACAAAGGGAGAATCTTGGAAGTTGAATGGAAAAAGAGACTTGTTACATATAAAAGTCCTCAAGATTAATAAGTACTTTCTTATTCAAGCAACTGTATTTACATATTTAAAATGCTTAAAGAACAAAAACAATCTGTCAATTGAGAATTCAATATCTCACAAAAAAAGGTCCCTCAAAAAGAGAGAGAATTTAAGATATTCTCAGTTAAATGAATGTTCAGGGCATTCATCACCACTTGCCCTATGCAGCAAGACAATAACTTGAAGCCAATTGAATTAATACATATGCCTATGTAATTACCTTAGAGGTCTTTATTCATCAGTATTATTGTATGGTTTTGACTCCACTTTTTATTTCTTATTTGAATAAGTATTCATAAAATTACATATTTTACCTTATGTATTTAGTAACAGAGGTATACTGATTTGTGAAAACAATAAAGTAGGGGAGCTATATATGAGAAATTTTGTATGTTATTTAATTTAGCTGGTATCTCTCAATATGGATTGTTATAAATGTAAAATATTAAATATTATGATCCCCAATGTTAACCAAAGAGAAAATATATACACCAAAGGGAAATGAGAAGTCATTCACTATAAAAAATGGACTAAATACATCAAGAAGTAGAGAAAATGGGAGACAAAGAAAGGTATGAGACATACAGAAAACAAATAGAAAAATATAGGAAGGCTTCCTGTACCAGTTACTACTTCAAATGTGGTTTAAAATCTTCAACAAACATAAAAATTGGCATAATTAATCTTTTGAAACTTGACCTATGTTGTCTACAAAAGAATCAGTTCAGATACAAACAGTTAAAAAGTGAAAGAATGGAAAAAAAATCTCATGTAAATAGTAATCAAAAGTAGCTGGGATGGCTACAATAATATGGGGGGGGGGAACTTAAGTAAAATACTGTTACAAGAAACAAAGAATGGCACTATATACAGATAAAAATGGTCAATATATCAATAAGATATAACAGTTACAAACACTTATGCACCAGAAAACAGAACTGACAGAATTTCAGGCTATAATAGTTGGAGGCTTCCATACATCACTTTCAATAATGAATAGAATATATAGATAAGAGATTGAAAAAAGGACTTGAAGATCACTGTAAAACAAATAGATATAACAGACATGTGTAGAACACTCCACCCAATAACAGCAGAATATACATTATTCTAAGCGCACAGGGAATGTTGTTCAAGACAGACCATACTTTGGGGATCACGTGACCCAACATGGTGGCAAAGGATCGCTAGGCTTGAACTCACCCACAAAAACATCTGATGAGGAGAGGTAACAGCGAGATACTGAGGAGACAAAGAGACTCACTCACGCTGCAAAAGCTGGAGCACCTCCACCAGTGATTCCAACGCAGAGGGAAGTCAAGGGAACAGAATAAAGACAAAAGAAACTCATCAGAACTCTCCCCTCCCTCACCTACAGAGCCAGACCATAGTGATCAGAAGTAAGAGAGGAGGAGGCTGAAAGCAGGAGGTCGGGACCTGGGGCTTCTGGGGGGCGTCCCTAAAACGAAAGGCAGGGGCCTCCCCGGTGGCGCAGCGGTTAAGCGCTGCGCTGTGGAGCTGTCGGCAGCGGCGACGCGTGTTCGACACCCGCCCAGGGAGAATCCCACATGGCGCGGCAGACCTCTCCTGCCTCGCCCGCTGCTCCCCTCAGCAGTGTATTTCTGATCTGCCTGTTCTGCTCCCCACTCTGTCTCTGGTGAACCCTCTCGCCGCCCCACGCCTCTGGCCTGTACCCCAACTTGTATGTATAAATAAAAAATAAATCTTTAAAAAAAAAAAAAGAAAGGCGGGCAGAGGCAGATTCCCCCAAGTTACAGCCCTTTGTAAGATCCAGTACAGCAGCAGGAGCAGCCCCTCCCCTACCCGGAGACCCAGCTGCAGCCATGGGGACAGTGGTGCAGAGCTGCCCCGCCCCATTGCAAGAAGCCAGCTGCAGCACTAACTTCCAGGAGGAATAAAAAGGGAAGCTGAGAGGACCTCAGCCAGAGAAGACAGGGCTGCAACTCGCAGGCAGGGGGCGTCAGCAGCATTTACCACAGCAGTAGGGGTCTCTGGAAACCCCAAGACTGCAGGGGCAAAAGACTAAATACCTCTATTCACTCATACATACAACTACCTCCAGGGCCCTGGAAGAGTGCCTTCCTCCTTAAATCATACCTGCAGTTCATAGCTCCTTCTCACAACAAATCTAGAGTGCATCACTGGAGGTCTTCTCCAGTGTGTGTGTGTGTGTGTGTGTGTGTGTGTGTAGGTGGGTGGGGGTATGTGTGTTTAGTTCTGGGTTTTTCTTTTAGTTGTTTGTATTTATGTCTATTAGTCTATTTTTATTTGTCTGTCTATCCTCTGTTTTGTTTTGTCTAGTTTTGCTTTACATAGATAAGCTTTATTTTGTTTTAAACTAATTGCTGGGGGAAGGCTCCCTAAAGTAAAGCTACAACCAATATCTCACTGGTAACCACCGGGAGTCCTGAGAAGTAAGTCTCCCCTGATTGGTTAGTGTATATATTTGTTTATAGACCAACTGGTTATCTACGATCTACCTCCCTCTCCACTACCTGTCTTCTAATTCCTCTATCTTTCTTCTTTCCCTCTCTCAACATCATCATAACTACCTTCTTTCCCCCCACTGCTCCATTCCCTCCTACTACATCTCATCTTTTTTCCTCCCTCTATATAGCCCCTTCTTGCTTCTCTTACCTACTAAATCTCCGTAACACACTTCTCTTTACCCATATCCCTTCCCTCTCTCCCAACTAACTTTTGATCCTGGAACACGTCTGAGATACAGATAGAGGGACCTGGAAGTTCAACAGAGAAAGAGATTCCACCATCCCAGCAGGCACCTCCCAGTGCACTAGGACACAGAGTTTGTCTGGAGGGGCAAGTCGTCACATGAGACTCTTAACTACTACAGGCTGAGAAATGGGACAGGGCTCCTCGCAGTGGGAGCTGAAAAAGCAGTAGCTTCTGCTGCAAAGCGTAACCCAGGTCAACATCTACCATAACAGAAGAGCACCTGGATGGCACCCAGCCACAGCAGCTCAGACACTAGACAGACACAACCACAACTCAGCAAGTGAAATCAGAAATCATGCCCACCAACACTAGGAGTACAGGGGCACTTTGAACAGAGCAAAGCTGAAGGCTAACAACAGGGAGGAAAAAAACTACAGACAATCAAGCAGGCTCTTCTAGGAATATTACACCACAGAAGGAAAGCCAACCTCCAGCTCCAGAACCAGACAATATGGATATGGATGAATAGTTCCAATTCACGGACAAAGAATTTAGAAAAGCCATAATGGAAACAATTAAAGAGCTTAGAGAAAATGCAGAAAGAAACAAAAACACAATAAATGAACTTAAAAAGAAAGTGAAGGAACTGGAGGCTATATGGAAAAGCCAAGATGATAGAACAGAAGAAATGCAAGAACAAATCAGTACTCTCGAAGATACAGACATAAAAAGAACCAAAGCAGAAAAGGAAAGAGAAGTACAAAGAAAAAAGAACCAAGAAACACTCGGAGAGCTATCAGACACCATGAGGAAGGGAAATAGAAGAGGCATAGGAGTACCAGAAGGTGAGAAGAGAGACCAAGGAACCAAAAGCTATTCAAGGAGATAATTGAAGAGAACTTCCCAAACATGAAGAAGGAAATGAAAATAGAACTACAGGAAGCTAGAAAGACTCCAAATTACCTCAAAGAAAGGAAAACTACAGCTATACACACAATTGTAAAACCCCCAAAGGTCCAAGACAAGGAAAAAATAATGAAAATGATTAGGGTGAAGAAACAGATAACCTATAAAGGAAATCCAATCAGAATGACATCAGACTTCTCAGAGGAAACACTATGGGCTAGAAGAGAATAGACTGACATATTTAACAAACTCCAAGTCAACAAATTTCAACAAAGCCAGAATGTAAGAGATATTCAGCAAGGAAGGAGGAGGATAAGGGTTCAAAACAGGGGAGAGGGGAGCATAAGGGACTGTGGTGATGGTTCACAGGTGAATCGGTGGAGAGTAACCCATGGGGAATACACTATAATGTAAAATATACAAATAATAATAAATAAATATATAAAAAAAAAGATAGACCATATGTTAGGACACAAAATAGGTCTCAAATTCATTTATAAAAATTATCAAATCATATAATTTTCTGAACACAATAGAATTTAGCTAGAATTCAAAAAGGCAAGGTTCAAAATACAAATTTGGAATCTAAAAGCACCGAACAACAGATCAAAGAAGAAATTATGATGAAAACTGTAAAATATTTAGAGATGAATAGATATGGACATACAACATACCAAAATTGATGTGATGCAGCAAAGTCAGAGGAAAATTTATAGCTGTGAATGCCTATATTTAGATAGAAGAAGAGTATCAGTAATTAACTTTAAACCTTAATTAACTAGAAAGAGAATTAACCATACCCAAAGATAAGAGAAAGAAAGAATTACTGAAGAATAAAGTGAAGATAAATAAAACACAGAACATAAAAATAATAGAAAGTATCAAGAAAACCAAAGGTTGGTTCTTTGAAAAGATAACATTGATTAAACTGAAAAATATTTACCCAGATTAAAAGGGAAAAAAAAGAGAGGACACAAATAACTAAATAAAAAATAAAGGTGGGGCCATTACTACAATCTTGCAAAGATAAAAGATTATAAGAGAATACCAAAAACATTGATATATGAACAAATCACTAGATGAAATTGACAAATTTCTGAAAATACCTTTGAATTCTACCATTTTTTGCTTTTAGGAACTTTTCTGGTTTTGAGAATTATGTATTTAATATCTTGAAGGTAATTTCTTTAGCCTAAAGTTTTCTTTCCTGATAATATTAACCATTCCAGTGTTTGCATGGTATATATTCCATTCTACGTTTATCCTACTTATGCTTTTATGTTCTAAGTGGCTTCTTTTATTTATAGTTGGGTCATTTTAAAAAACCCAACACCAGGGCCTCCCTGGTGGTGTAGCGGTTAAGTGCTGTGCTGTGGAGCTGTTGCAGTGGTGACAAGAGTTCAAGGACCGGCCGGGGAGATTCCCACATGGCGCAGCAGACCTCTCCTGCCTTGCCCGCTGCTCCCCTCAGCAGTGTATTTCGGCCAATCTGCCTGTTCTACTCCTCACTCTGTCTCTGGTGAACCCTCTCACCGCCCCACGCCTCTGGCCTATACCCCAGCTTATGTGCATAAAAAATAAATGTTAAAAAAATCCAACATCACGGGCCTCCCTGGTGGCGCAGCAGTTAAGCGCTGCGCTGTGGAGCTGCTGGCAGCAGCGATGTGAGTTCGACGCCCGGCCAGGGAGAATACCACATGGTGCGGCAGACCTCTCCTGCCTCGCACTCTGCTCTCCTCAGCAGTGTATTTCCCGCAATCTGCCTGTTCTGCTCCCCACTCTGTCTCTGGTGAACCCTCTCACCGCCCCACGCCTCTGGCCTGTACCCCAGCTTGTATGCAAAAATAAATAAATCTTTTAAAAAAATCCAACATCACAACATATGTCTTTTTATTGGTGTGTTTAGATGTTTAAATTTAATATGGTTGTAGCTATGGCTGGAATAAAATCTATGTATCAGACACTTTCTAGTTTTCTAATTCTTCTTAGTTTTTTTTCTTTCTGTTTTCTTTTGCACTAATTGAGTATTTCGTGTGATTCCATTAAATATCTACTACTAACTTATTCTTTTTAAACTTTTCTCCTCTAACATTTTTTTTCATTGAGGTAATACTGGCTTACAACACTGCATATGATTTATGAGAATACGTTCACACCTCTTCAAATGGATGTTACCATGCAACAGCCACCACCAAAGCACACATATCCACCACAAATCACTGGAGACCCTTCTCTTCTTTCCTACCCCCACCCTTCACCTCTAGTATTTCAGAAAGGGGAGATAAATAAGGCAACAGAAATTTAACAAAGAAATAATAGCAGAATTGGGCCTCCCTGGTTGCGCAACGGATTAAGTGCAGCATGATGAAGGGGTCAACAGCCACCACAGCATGAGTTCGTTACCGGGCCAGGGAGATTGCCACATGGTGCAGCAGACCTCTCCTGCCTCGCCTGCTGCTCCCCTCAGCAGCGTACTTCAGTCAATCTGCCTGTTCTGCTCCCCACTCTGTCTTTGGTGAATACTCTCACCACCAACACCTCTGGCCTACACCCCAGCTTATATGCATACATAAATAAATCTTTAAAAAAAGAAATAGCAGAATACTTCTCAAATAAGGAGAAAGAACCAAATATTAAAGTCCATGAAGCAAAAAGAACAGAAGAATACCAAAACAACATGAGACCTACACAAGAACACAGGTAATAAAACTTCCAAGAATTCAAGTAAAAGAATATCTAAGCTGACTAGGAGGGAAAAGAGGAAAACCTATACAGGCAACCTTTTTAGACAGAGATCTGACTTCTCTAAGGAAACACTATGTAAAAGGAGAGACTGGAATGACATGATAAAAATATTAAAGATGGGAACTGATCTCCAATATTGCTCTATCTATTGAGACACTCCTTCAGATATGAGGGAGAAAAAAGGACTTTCCAGATAAACAGAAACGAAGGAGTTTGCAAACACTTGACGTCCCCTCCAAAAATTCTGGAAGAAGTTCTATCTAAATCTAGAGAATGACTATAAAGAAACTGAATGAAGAAATAGATAGTATCAGAAAAGTAAGGACAAAAAGGCAGAAGCAAGCCTTTGTATGTCAATAATAACCCTAAAGTTAAGTGGACTGAACTCACCAGTTCTGACTGAACTGACTGAATCAGAAAGCAGAATCCAACATTCAGCTGTCTCCAGGAAATGTGATTATGCTCCAAAGACAAGCATATGGTCTATGGAGGATTATGAGTGTTTTGTTCATGAGTGTGGTGCACAAATAATAGCTAAAAGGGAAGATACTCTAAATCACAAAAAAAAAACAGTGTAAACCAATGTTACTTCAATTAAAAAAAAAGTGGACACACCCCCAAACATGGCGGCGAACAGACGCTAGGATCAGGCTCTCCTACAAAAAAATCGATATATGGAGAAAAATATCCCTAACTTTGAGAGCTGTCTCGAAGAGAACTGGATACCCTACGCAATACAATCAACCCTGGGGGTGCTTTGGACTTAAAAATAAACTGAAGAGTCGGAGTAAAGAGAAGAGAGGGGACATCTAATTCCACACAAAGGAGGAGCAGAGAGGAGAGATGGGTGGACCAGCTTCCCCTGAGAGCCACTGAATACAAGGTTAGAAACTGCAGTGAGGTCGGAGGGCTCCGGCCAGCCGACTGGGAGCATGACCCCCACTCCCCTACCCCACGACCCCCCTCTCTTCCCTGAGTGGCAGCCCTGAGGAGCAGGAAAGCGGGAGGGTCACTGTGTCCCATCCCCCACCTGGGGCTAAGTAACATCTCAAAGGGGAGAAAGTCCAAGCAAGGAACATCCCCCACTGGTTGCTAGGTGATAGATTAGCCAGAAAAACCGGTTGGGCTGGAAAACCTCCTTCGGAGACCACCTCTTTCTGGGCTTCAGAATGCAAATGAATAGGAGGGGAAGGATGGAATTTAAGGACTATTGACTGACAATCCCCAAAACCCCTGCCATACCTGTTTAAAAAAAATCTCCTGCTGAAACACTCTCTGGCCACACCCTCCCCTGCAAAGTGTCAGCATCTTGGCACACGGAGGGCAGCAAAAAACAAACAAACAAACAAACAAAAAAAGACCACAGCAGGTGGTGAACACGGCCCGGCACTCGCCACCCCCCTCCAACTTCTAGGCGGCTGCACACTGGCACCCTAGAAACTAGGTGAGGTGAAACGCTGATCAACAGCCACCCACAACCTCCACCCCTGCACCTCTTCATGGAGTAGCAGGCCCCAAGCAGCAGAAAACAAACTAAGACCAGGAGCTCTCAACCCCCCCCCACCAGACATAACCTCAGGGGCAGGAATAGCCCCAAGCAAACATCGGAGGAAAGGGGGGGGAGAGGGGAAAAAG